>MU697522.1:84998-150484 GCA_026770625.1 Nicotiana glauca | reverse complement strand
TTTTTAAATTAAATATGATTTAATTTTAATTTTTATTGTTAGCCACGTGTCAAATATTAATTGGTTCTTAAAATAGTCTTCGAATGTCTATTACACGCGATATGGCCTGACTGGATCGGGTATTTACTTGATACACTTTATAGTTACTTGAAGTGTCTAACTGGAAATTAACTCAGTTGAGGTATCTATCTGACCGTTGAGGACAACTTGAAGGGGCCGCTTATGTATTTCGCCTTTTATTAAGCTTAAAATATCATCTTATCCAAGAGGCCCAAGTTGTTGTCACGTATCAAATTATGTAGCATGAAAAATCAAATGGAAGAACCAATAGGATCACGACACATGTCAAAAAGAAAAAGGTATGTCAAGTCAAATCAAAGCTAATGAAAGCACGCGACGCATACATATGACATGTTTTAACCAATCAAATGGGCCTTGTCAATACTTCACTTTAATTGGTCCATGATTCAAGTCAACCAATCAAATCACATAACTACACTCTTCCCATAACTAAAAATATGAGTCTTCATAACTAAGAAATGTGACAAGAAGTCATAACAAAACGCAAGAGAGTGCACGCTCGTGGATCAAATGCACAAATTTCTCTAGAAGCTTCGAGTTTCAAGCAATCATGTTTAAGTTCAAGAAATCATGTTCAAGCTCAAAACAAAGAACAAATCAAGATTCAAGGAGTAGAAGTTCAAATCAAAGTTTGTGCTAGTTGAATTCAAAATCATTGTTCGTGGAGACAAGCATAAATTCAAGATTAAGCTCAAAAGTCCTTGAATTATTTTAGAAGAAGAATACAAGGGTTCATAGAGATTGTACATGCATATTACTTAAAATCGAATACTACAATTGTTGTAATATTTTTTTTATCTTGATTATATTTTCTTGACGCCAGTTATTTAATTCCAATTAGTATGGATATATTAAATGCATTGGCTAACCCATTTGATTGTGCTATAATAATGAGCCCACTTTATTAAGACCAAGATGCCATCTTATCTAAGAGGTCCAAGTTGGTGCCACATGTCAAATGATGTGGCACGCCAAGTCAAATGGAAGATCCAATAGGGTCATGCCACGTATAAATAAAATGACAAGACATGTCAAGTCAAATCAAAGGCCAATGAAAGCATGTCACGCGTACATGTGACATGTTTTAACCTATCAAATGCGGCACTGTCACTACTTCAATTTGATTAGTCAATGATTCAAGTAAATCAATCAAATCATACAGTTACACCTCTCCCACAACTATAAATAGGGGTCCTGATAACTCAAAAATTAAAACATAAGTTATAACAATAAGCAAGAGAGATCTCAGGGACCAGACACTGCAAATTCTCTACAAGCTTCAAGTTTCAAGCTATCAAGTTTAAGTTCAAGAAATCAAACTCAAGCTTACGAACAAAGAATAAATCAAGGTTCAAGGAGTACGAGTTCAAATCAAAGTTCATGCTAGTGGAATTGAAAATTATCATTCCTCAAAACAAGCAATAAACTCAAGATCAAACTCAAAAGTCCTTGAATTTATTTTAGAAAAGAAGAATCAGAGTGCCACGACCCAAAACCTAACCTGTCGTGATGGCGCCTGTCATGGTACTAGGCAAGAAAATATTTCTAAAATACTTTCAACATTTAACAGAAATGGAACAAGACATTTAAAATAACCGAAGTTTTTCATAAAAATGGGGTAAACCCCAAACATAAATTCGAAATATAGCCTCAACATCGGGGTATCACTAAGTTATGAGTGATCTAAACAAGCGGTCTAAGAAATAGTATCTACAAGAGTCTGTATCAAATACATATAGAGGAGAAATCAAGGAGGGAGAAACAAGGACTGCGAAAGCCGGGCAGCTACCTCGTAAATCTCTGAAAATCGACCGAGCGCAAGATCAACGTCCACCGTGTCCAGAAATACTTGGATCTGCACATGAAGTGCAGGATGTAGCATGAGTACAACCAACTCAGTAAGTAACAATAATAAATAAGGAACTGAAAGATAGTGGCGATCTTCACAGTTATAGTTCATTTTCAGTATCTTCTCAAGAAGTAGACATGCTTTCAGATCCGACAATTTAAGTCAAATCAGTTTTATGCAGTTTCAAATTCAAGTAAAACCGGATATAAAATCTTCTAGAAATTTCAAAACAATGATAGATAGCAACTGAGTGCAACAAACAAATGAAAGCATGTACAACATCTCAGGGCAACAATGACTCAACTCTTCTCAACAACTCAATCACTCGGCTCTTAGCCCTCAGCACTCACACTCAATAGGTACCTGCCCTCACTGGGGGTGTACAGACTCCGGAGGGGATCCTACATCCCAAGGGCTATAATCCGCACGCACAACTGATGCAATGTAGAATCATTCAAGATTCGCACGGACAACTCACATGCTACAATATAAATATCTGGATCCACACGGACAACTCACGTGCTATGGTACCAATATCTCACCATTAGGCCCTCGACCTCACTGAGTCATCAACCTCTCCAGTCTCTCGGACTCTCAAAAATCAAGAAAACCAGCCCAAATAGAAAGAAAATCAGCCCAAACAGAAATAACATGATATATCAATAATATATAACAAAGACTGAGATACGATATGCGAGTACAAACTAACTGAGTACAAAAATATTTAGCAGACAGTTCAACATGTAACGCGGACTCTATGGGCTTCAACAGTACTAACACATAGCCTAAACATGGTTTCTAACATGATTTTCAGTCAAATTTCTATCACACTCAAAGAGCATATAGCTATCAACAAGTTATTCAACTTTACAATTTTACGGAACGGACCAAGTCACAATTCCCATGGTGCTTGCCCAAACGCCCGTCACCTAGCATGTGCGTCACCTCCTAAGTAATCACATGACACAAAGTTCGGGGTTTTATACCCTCAGGACCAGATTTATAACTGTTACTTACCTCAATGCGAGCAAAATGCTACTCCAAAATGCCCTTGTCTCACGAGTCGACTTCCGAATGTCCTGAATCTTGCCACAAGTAGTACGCCATAATCAATATAGGCTAAAGAGATCAATTTCACAAGAAAAGTACTAAATAATAGCTAAAACCCAAAATCGGCCTGAACTCGGCCCCTGGGCCCACATTTTGAAATCCAACAAATGTCACAAAATCCGAAATCCCATTCACTCTCGAATCTAACCATACCTAAGTTACTCAAATCCGATAACAAAATCCCATTCAAAAACTCAAAAAGCTAACTCAAGAACACTTCCTCTTTTACCACAATATTCCACCCCAAATCACAAATTAGATGTTGAAATTAAAGACATAATCATGGGATATAGCCAAAACCAAGTAAGAATCACTTACCCTAATCAACTCCACGAAAATCCCTTCAGAATAGCCTAAATCCGTGGTCTCTGGCTCAAAATATGAAGAATGGGTTCAAACCCTCATTTTTGAAATTAAATACTGTTTCCCAGATTTCCTTCTTCGTGAACGTGAATGTCCTCTCACGTTCGCGTAGACCATTTTGTCTGCCTCTCCGCTTAAATCTTCGCCAAAGCGATGCTTTACCAAATCTGACCTTCGCGAACGCAACCCATGCCTCGAGAACGCGTAGGCCAAAAGGCTGGGGGTCCCTAGCTACCTCACTTCTTTTCGCGAACGCGACGCCACTCCTGCACTCGCGTTGCACACACAGACCACACCTTCGCATTGGTGTCCTCTTCTTCGCGAACTCGAAGAACAAAAATCTCTCAGCTCACAAACACCCTTCGCGAATGCAAGGCTCCTCTCACGAGCGCGTAAGATGAAACCAGAAAAAACACAGCATCAGACATCATCTATCAACTAAAGTCAAAAAATGATCCGTCAACTACCCAAAACTCACCCAGGCCCTCGGGACCTCAACCAAACATACCACCAAGTCCCTAAACATCATATGAACTTAGTCGAACCCTCAAATCACCTAAAACAACATCAAAAACAAGAATTACACACGGATTCAAGCCTAATGAACTTTGAAATTTTCAAATTCTACAAAAGACGTCAAAACCTATCAAATCACATCCAATTGACCTCAAATTTTGCACACAAGTCATAAATGACACTAAAAACCTACTCCAACTTCCGGAAATCTAATCCGACCTCGATATAGAAAAATTCCACTCCCGGTCAAACTTTCCAAAATTCTAACTTTCGACATTTCAAGCCTAATTCAACTACGGACCTCCAAAACATAATCCAGACGCGCTCCTATGTCTAAAATCATCTAACAGAGCTAACAAAACCATCCAAATTCAAATCCAAGGTCGTCTACCTTAATTCAACATCCGGTTAACTTTTTCAATTTAAGCTTTCAAATAAGAGACTAAGTGTCTCAATTTATTCTAAAATCACTCCGGACCCGAACCTACTAACCCGGTAAGTCATAATACAGTTGTAGAATACGAAAGAAACAGACAATGGGGGAACGAGGCTATAACTCTTAAAATGATCGACCATATCGTTATATCCTCCCCCTCTTAAACAAACGTTCATCCACGAACGGGTCTAGAAACATACTTGGAGCCTCAAATAGGTGTGGATATCTGCTCCACATCTCCCGCTAGGTCTCCCAAGTAGCCTTCTCCACGGGCTGAGCACTCCACTACACTATCATTGAAGCTATATCTTTTCACCTCAACTTTCGAACTTGCCGCCCCAAAATGGCCATCGGCTCCACATCATAAGTCAAATCAGCATCCAACTGAACCGTGCTGAAATCCAAAACATGAGACGGATCGCCGATATACTTTCGGAGCATAGAAACATGAAATACTGGATGCATACTCAACAAGCTAGGTGGCAAGGCAAGCTTTTAGGCCACCTCCCCAATCATTGGAAGCACCTCAAATTGCCAAATAAACCGAGGGGTCAACTTGCCCTTCTTCCCAAATCTCATAACACCCTTCATGGGTGAAACCTTAAGCAGGACCTTCTCCCTAACCATGTAAGATACATCATGAACCTTCCGATCAGCACAACTCTTCTGTCTTGACTGCACCGTGTGAAGCCGCTCCTGAATCAATTTAACCTTGTCCAAAGCATCCTGAACCAAGTCAGTACTCAATAGCCTAGCCTCGCCCTTCTCCAACCAACCTATCGGAGATCTACACCGCCTCCCATATAAATCCTCATACGAAGCCATCTAAATACTCGACTGATAACTGTTGTTGTAAACAAACTCCGCGAGCGACAGAAACTGGTCCCATGAACCACCAAAATCAATGACACAAACGTGTAGCATGTCCTCCAATATCTGAATAGTGCGCTCAGACTGCCCTTCCGTCTAAGGGTGAAATGTTGTGTTCAACTCAACCTGAGTGCCCAACTCCCGTTGTACAGCTCTCTAAAACTGCTATGTAAATTGCGTGCCTCTTTCTGAAATGATGGAAACTGGCACACCGTGAAGGCGAACAATCTCTCGGATATAAATCTCAGCCAATCGATCTGAATAATAAGTAGTACTCACATGAATGAAGTGTACGGACTTGGTCAGTCGATCCACAATCACTCAAATAGCATCTCTTTGAGGTCCCTGTGAGCCCAACTACGAAATTTATGGTGATCCACTCCCATTTCCACGCTGGAATCTCTATCTTCTGAAGCAATCCACCTGGTCTCTGATGCTCATATTTTACTTGCTGACAGTTGAGACACCGAGCTACAAATCCAACTATTTTTTTTTTGTTCTCCTCCACCAATAGTGCTGCCTCAGGTCCTGGTACATCTTCGCGGCACTCGGATGGATGGAATACCGCGAGCTGTGGGCCTCCATAAGAATCAACTCCCGTAGCCTATCTACATTGGGCACACATATCCGTCCATGCATCCTCAACACCCCATTATCTTCAATAGTCACATCTCTGGCATTATCGTGTTGAACCTTATCCTTGAGGACAAGTAAATGAGGATCATTATGCAGGCGATATCCGATGCGATGAAATAAGGAAGACCGAGATACCACATAGGCTAGAACTCAACTGGGGTCTGAAATATCCAATCTCACGAACTGGTTGTCCAAGGCCTGAACATCAACTGCAAAAGGTCTCTTACCAACAGGAATGAATGCAAGACTACCCATATTCACTGCCTTCATACTCAAGGCATCAGCCACCACATTGGCCTTTCCCGGATGATACAAAATAGTAATATCATAGTCATTCAGCAGCTCCAACCATTTCCACTACCTCAAATTGAGATCCTTCTATTTGAACAAGTGCTGGAGGCTAAGTGTTGATACCTAATTTTTCCCTATATATTCTTAATATGCATAGATACTTTCAAAATAGCATATATATGCATATATAAGCATGAACAAGGTTTTTTTTAATAATTTTTCTATAATTTTAAAGATTTTAAATTGATTTATTCCCTCCTCTTTTACTCATGAAATCTCCAATAAATATCCCTCAAATTATTGTTATGATAATTTAGTCATCTAAATTCTATATTTATGCCAAAATATTGTTAAAATAATTTTAGTATATTTTTATAATTGCATTTTGTATTTTTAAAGCCAATTTGCATATAATTGCAATATAAGCCTTATTAGTGTACAATTACGTTTTATATGCACAAAATGATCTTCTATATTTTTAAAATGTTAAATATCTATTTTAAATCATTTTAATACACAAAATTATTAATTTTATAGAAATTATCTATTATTTATTATAAATTATATAGGGTTAAATTCGCTATTTAAAGCTTAGCCAGATTATATTTCAATTTTAGCCTCAATTAAACCAAATACCCTAGCCCAATTTCACATTAAATCACCCAACCCAGAACCCATCAGATCGTGGCCATTTATCTGAAAGATCAACGACCATATTGATTATTTCCTTTTTTTTAATTCTAAACAACCCCTAACCCTAATCATTTTCCACATATTGCTGCCCTAAAATCCTGTCTACTCTCAGTACACTCTCAACATAACCCTAGCCCTTCAACCACTGACCTCCCATCTCCGGTCATCTCCGATGACCTCTCATCATCTCCTATGCATCCAATGGCTTCTCTCATGCCATGCTTGCCTTCTTTAAGGTCTTCCAGGGCTGAGGGCCATGCCGACCTGCATTTAGGGTCATCTCCTGCATGTTCTTGGCTATTCTCATGTGATTTCAAGCAAAATCGTTTTGTATTTGTTACGATCCTTGGGATTCTAGACAAGTTCCTTCATCTCTATATGGGTTTCTTTCGAAACCCTAATTTTTTTCTATACCTCCTAGATCTGTATAGATCTAAGATAATTTGAGTTTGTTCCTTTAATTTTTTACACTGTCCTTAAGATTCTTTACAAGAATCGTCGATTTTAAGTGTTTTTCACCTGCTTCTAAAAACTAGGGTTTCAAAACTTCTTTTTAAAACCTTGTTTAACTGATAATTAAAAAAAGGAAATAATCAATATGGTCGTTGATCTTTCAGATAAATGGCCACGATTTGACCCTAATCATTTTCCACATATTGCTGCCCTAAAATCCTGTCTACTCTCAGTACACTCTCAACATAACCCTAGCCCTTCAACCACTGACCTCCCATCTCCGGTCATCTCCGATGACCTCTCATCATCTCCTATGCCTCCAATGGCTTCTCTCATGCCATGCTTGCCTTCTTTAAGGTCTTCCAGGGCTGAGGGCCATGCCGACCTGCATTTAGGGTCATCTCCTGCATGTTCTTGGCTATTCTCATGTGATTTCAAGCAAAATCGTTTTGTATTTGTTACGATCCTTGGGATTCTAGACAAGTTCCTTCATCTCTATATGGGTTTCTTTCGAAACCCTAATTTTTTTCTATACCTCCTAGATCTGTATAGATCTAAGATAATTTGAGTTTGTTCCTTTAATTTTTTACACTGTCCTTAAGATTCTTTACAAGAATCGTCGATTTTAAGTGTTTTTCACCTGCTTCTAAAAACTAGGGTTTCAAAACTTCTTTTTAAAACCTTGTTTAACTGATAATTAAAAAAAGGAAATAATCAATATGGTCGTTGATCTTTCAGATAAATGGCCACGATTTGACCCTAATCATTTTCCACATATTGCTGCCCTAAAATCCTGTCTACTCTCAGTACACTCTCAACATAACCCTAGCCCTTCAACCACTGACCTCCCATCTCCGGTCATCTCCGATGACCTCTCATCATCTCCTATGCCTCCAATGGCTTCTCTCATGCCATGCTTGCCTTCTTTAAGGTCTTCCAGGGCTGAGGGCCATGCCGACCTGCATTTAGGGTCATCTCCTGCATGTTCTTGGCTATTCTCATGTGATTTCAAGCAAAATCGTTTTGTATTTGTTACGATCCTTGGGATTCTAGACAAGTTCCTTCATCTCTATATGGGTTTCTTTCGAAACCCTAATTTTTTTCTATACCTCCTAGATCTGTATAGATCTAAGATGATTTGAGTTTGTTCCTTTAATTTTTTACACTATCCTTAAGATTCTTTACAAGAATCGTCGATTTTAAGTGTTTTTCACCTGCTTCTAAAAACTAGGGTTTCAAAACTTCTTTTTAAAACCTTGTTTAACCGATTCTTTGTGTTTAAACTTCTATTTCTTGCATTATTTTAATTGATTCTATGAGTTTACTACATCTTTAGCTCGTCTATGTTGAAAGCCCTAATTTTCTAGGTTTCTTCGTTTGGTTCTGTGTATCAACATAACTGACCGGTTCTCGTTTGAGTTTCTGTGACTATCTTGCCTCGAATATGTTTCTACTATGTTTCTTAGCCTAACCTACATCAACTCTATGTGCTTGTGTTCATCTTAATTTTTCAAGACTTGCCTCTTTTTATCAGTGTTGTTTAACCTTCATGTTTGCTAGAGTTGTATGTCGACTTTTTGCTATTCATGTCTTACTTTATTTATATGCTAAACACTGACTCATGACTTTTTCTTTGATTGATTCTGGATCCCCTGTTTCTTGGTTTGATTGGAAGACCTTCCTTTAAATCTTCTATTCCTACCCTTTCTATTAAGTTTGATTGACTTGCTTACCTTGTCTGCATTGGTACTTGATTCTTACTGACTATCTCCTTAATTAGAGTTTTTCTGAACTTAGCCCTAATTGTTTACCCTATAATTACTGTATTTGAAATCTTTACTTATTGGCCGTACATTGATTTATTTCCTTATTTGCTATTTAACTCCTTAATTTAAGGGAAGTACTTACATTGATTTGATTCTAATTAGTACACGATTCCATAATTATTGCTGAACTTTGATTCTTTCCTTATTTTCTGCCTGTTTTCAAACTGTAAATACTCTACTCTTTCACTAACACAATACGAATATATTGGTTCAAAAACTCTCTCTCTCACACACACTCAAAGCTTTCTTCTCTCTTTTGTGTTACTTACTGCTGCTATAAGTTAACCGGCTGCAAGCCAATGCAAACTATTGGGTTCTCTTTCACTTTGTGTTTACTATCTCTTCACTGGTATGTTCTAATTTCAATCAAGTCCCAAAACAATATGCTTCTCCTACTACTTCAATTAATCATGTTTCTAATATGCTTCTATCTATGGTTTTGTTGTTTAACCGACAACTAACATGTCTACTTCACTGTCTTCTTTACTGCATGCTTCTGAATGTACCCCCTTAGGGTTAGCCTGCTCATGAATCCCTTTCTTGTATACCCCAATGTGACTATGTTTCTCTGATTTCTGGCATGCACCTTCCTGTGTAAAGTAGTTGACTATCCTAAGTCTGTTTGATTCTGCATTAACTTTGAAGTTCATGTTGTACCTTAAAATCCCTTGAATCCCTTTCAAGGATTCTCTAATTTTGTACCTATGTGAATCTGTGCTTACTATGTGGCCTATACTTACCCCAAATCCCCCATTACCCCTGAGTGAATATGTGTGCCTGTTTGATTCCATGTATTGAAGTGTTGATGAACCTCCTCTGGTTCTGCATTTGGTTTGTTGATTGTTGATCACCTTACCCTATTCAAATTGTCTTATTTAATAAATCCCTATGTTGTTTTATACAAAACTATTTCAACTAAGTCTCATTCACATTACTTTCCTGCTAAAACCCCCTTCAAACTATGTCAAGCACTCTCACTTTACTCCTAAGTCCCTTGGTTCTGCCCCCTCCAGTGTGTGTACCGCCTTGAGATCCTTCTGAGATCCCTCTGAACTCTGGCACACTGAGGCTGGCCTTTCCACACTGCACTTACTCAATTTGGTTACAAAGTCTAGGTGTGAGCACTGCTTGGGATCCTTGAGATCCTTAGGGAACTCTAACGCACCTAGACAATGATATTGTCTATGAAATTGGCATTTGAGGCTATTGGAGGTTTGGGAAATCACTTGGGCCTGCTTAAGGCTCCCTATAGTGCAACTTCTTCTTTTTCTTTATCTATGTAATTGATTCATCTGGTTTGCAATAATTTGTAAACGAATATTGGGGTGATTAGTGAAAAAGGGTGGGTAGTTACATATTTGTGAAGTAATATGGGTAGAAACCATGCCTATAGGATTTTATATATTTGCTATGTCTGCCCTACCATATTAGAAACCATGCCTGTAGGATTTTATATATATGCTATGTCTGCCTACCATATTAGAAACCATGCCTATAGGTTCGTCTAATATAATTGTTATGATTGCCTCACCATGCTAGAAATCCTGCGTATAGGGTTTAAATGGTTCCAAATAATAGAAATCATGTCCATAGATTTAAAAATCAACTTCACAAATAGATACCATACTTAAGCATGTGATCAAGTTCAAGTTTCCGTTCCAATGGCTATTTACATTTGTTTCCACTAGAAATCATGCCTACAATTTTCTAACGTCAGCTCTTAACAACTAGTAATCATGCTTATAGGGAACAACATCAGAAATTCTGCCTATAGATCTAAAATCAATTTAGTTTAAATAAGTCAGTCCAATTTATGCTAGTTTACTTCGAAACTGGTCTAATAAGTGGTTTGCTTTCCTTAAATGAATCCTTGGAAGAACTGACCTAATTTACTATTAGAAAGCATGCCTATAGGAATTCAAGAGTCAATTTTAAAATCTGCTCGCTGTTTTACTATATCAAACGTAGCTATCATATTTTTAGGACATGATTGTTCTACGTTTAGGCAAGCCTATAGGGCGATTTTTAAATTCTGCAAATTCTATTTCTACTACTTAAGGTTGTTCAGATTTAACAGGTTAAAATCAGTAGACAAACTGATTAGGACCTTACTGTCAAATTTATTAAAACAAAGTTGCATGTTTATGTGCATTGACATCCACTTAGATGCCCCGTTTAGGCCTTTTCTCTAATAAAAAACTAATCCGGTTTGTGTTAAGATGTGCTGCCTATGTGTATTACTTATGGAGGTAAACCTGAGCCTTTTAACTGTCTCCTTCTGTGTTTATCTGTTAACTCCTATGTGTTCTTTCCTGTCTCCTAGAATTTTCTCCTTTTTAAGCACCTTAGGGGTTGTCTAGAACTGCCCAGATTTAGAGGTCCCAAACTACCTCCAGAGTCACAAGGAAGGGACGGTAGTGCACGCACAGGCATTGTCAAGATTACTAGAACGCTTTAGGCTATGACCAAGGAGAGGGACTTAGGTAGAACAGGATATGATGACTACGCGCTAATGTCATGCGTAGCCCCTCATTGAGGAGTGTTTACCGAGCATTGCATGGGGTGATCCTGTAGGCTAACAAACCTTGGACCCCTCATTTCCCAAAACCCTTTGCTTTACTTTCCTATATGTACACAATCTTTTTCTTATTATTTGAGTCATACTCTGTCCAATGTGCTTTATTTGCAATTATTTGTTTCAACTACTTATCTGTTAAAGGAATAATTCATAAATATAAGTTCGGCCGGGACCTACAGTTGTGGACCGAGTGGGGTGTCTAACACCTTCCCCTCAAGGTTATTTCGAGCCCTTACCCTAAACCTCTGGTAATGCAAACCAATCCAAGAGTTAATCGCTCTAGGTGCCCTAACTCACCATAAGCTGTTAGGTGACGACTCTCCAAAATACCCAATTTCCAAAAGGAAATGAGTTATTACCCCCATAAATGTCGAAACTCGGACCTTTTCTTCCCCATAAAAATGGAGGGAGAAGAAGGGGGTGCAATACTAAGATGATACCTTACAAGACACATCATAGAGATAGTTCCTCCAAATCTTCAATGCATGAACAATGGCAGCGAACTCCAAATCATGAACATGGCAGTTCTTCTCATGGGGCTTCAACTGGCGTGAAGCATAAGCAATCACTCTACCTTCTTGCATCAAAACACATCCAATACCAATCCAAAAAGCATCACAATATACTGTATAAGAAGTAGAAGCTGACGGTAGAACTAGAACTGGAGCTGTGGTCAAGGCAGTCTTGAGATTCTGAAAGATCTCCTCGCACTAATCCGACCACCTGAAAGGAGCACCCTTTTTGGTCACGTTGGTCAAGGGAGATGCAATAGATGAGAAACCCTGCTCGAATCGATGATAATAACCATCCAAACCAAGAAATCTCCAAATCTCTGTAGCCGAGAATGGTCTGGGCCAAATCTGAACCACCTCTATCTTCTTAGAATCTACCTGAATACCCTCACTAGATACCACATGCCCCAATATCGCCACTGAACTGAGCCAAAAATCACACTTGGAAAACTTGGCATAAAGCCTCCCCCCCTCAACTGATGTAACCGCAAATACCGGGCATGCTTCTCTTGGCTATGAGAGTACACCAGGATATCATCAATGAATATAATAACAAATGAGACGTGATAAGGCTGGAATATACTATTCATCGGATGCATGAACGTTGCTGGGGCGTTGGTCAGCCTAAAAGATATCACAAGGAACTCATAATGACCATACCAGACTGTCTTAAGAATATCCGAGTCCTGAATCTTCAACTGGTGATTCCATGACCTCAAATTAATCTTGGAGAACAACCTCGCTCCCTGAAGCTAGTCAAATAGATCATTAATACATGGCAAAGGATACTTGTTCTTGATTGTGACTTTGTTCAATTGCCTATAATCAATGCACATTCTCATAGAGCCATCCTTCTTCTTCACGAACATAACTGGTGCACCCTAAGGTGACACACTAGGCCTAATAAACCCCTTCTAAAGGAGTTCCTGAAGTTGCTCCTTCAACTCAGCCGGTGCTATACGGTACAAAGGAATATAAATGGGCTGAGTGCCTGACACTATGTCAATACTAAAGTCAATATCTCTGTCGGGCGGCATTCCCTACAGGTTTGTAGAAACACATCCAGAAATTCTCGCACCACCGAAACAAAATCAATAGTAAGGGTCTCTATACTAATATCCCTCACAAAAGCCAAATAAGATAGATAACCCTTCTCAACCATCCTCAGGCTCTTCAAGAATGAAATCAGCCTACTAGAACATAGTCTAGAGAACATTGCCACTCAATCCATGGAAACCCCGGCATTGTCAGTATCACGATCTTAGCGTGACAATATATAACAACATGAAATGGAGACAACCAATCCATACCCAAGATCACATCGAAATCAACCATACTAAGCAATAATAGATCAACTCTGGTCTCTAATCCCTCAACCGTCACTACACACGACCGATATACACGGTCTACAATAATAGTATCGCCCTCTGGTGTACATATATGAACGGATGAAACTAGAGACTCATGGGGCATATCCAAATAATGAGCAAAATACGATGACACATATGAGTACGTGGAACCAGGATCAAATAATACAGAGACAACCCTGTGGCAAACCGAGACAATACCTGTGTTCACTGCATCTGAAGCAATAGCATCTGGTCTAGCGAGAAGAGCATAGAATCAGGCCTGACCGCTACCTGATCAGCCTCTCCCTCTAGGGCGGCCTCTAGCTAACTAGGCCTCACCCCGACCTGGCTGAGCGGGTGGTGTAGCTGCTGGTGCTGGTGCCATCGACCTAGAACTCTGCTCTGGAGTCCAACTCAACAACCTAGGGCAATCTCTCTTGATATGACCAAGATCACCGCACTTGAAATAACCCTTCCTCTAATGGAACTGCTGCTCCTGATAACCCGAGGAACTACCCGTAGAAATATGAGCGGACTAGGCATGGTGAGAACTCTGCGCTGGTAGTGCACTGAATGAAGACTTGCCTGAGCGAGCTATGTGAGAACCATGGCTGACTAACACACCATGATAATATGATCTAGTCGTTTGAGCATACCTGTAAGGACAACCCCCGCAGTGGTAGAACTGACCTCCAGAAGGAACATTACCAAAACTACCTGATCTACGAGACCTCTTGGCCTCCTTCTCAACCCACTCCTGGTTGTGGACCAACTCTATCTATCAAGAAATGTCAATAACCTCATCAAAAGTAGCACCAGATACCCTCTCGCTAGTCATCAACACCCGCAGCTGAATATGAGGCAATCAATGAACCTCCCGATCGTCTCCCTATTGGTGGGAACCAACCAAATTGCATGACGGGCTAACTCAAAAAATCTCATCTCGTACTATGTCACAATCATATCATCCTGATACAACTTCTCAAATTGTCTGCGCAGCTCCTTTCTATGAGAGTGCAGCACATACTTCTCTAAGAAGAGAACGGAGAACTCCTCCCATGTAAGTGGCATTGCACCAACCAGCCTATGCCTCTCACATGCCTCCCACCATGTGAAGTCAACTCCAGGAAACTAAAAATTAGTGAACGAGACCCCACTGGTCTCCAAAATACCTGTTGTATGAAGGATCCTCCGATATCTGTCCAAGAAATCCTGGGTATCCTCCGACTCTGACCCACAAAAGGATGGAGGCTAAAGTCTACCAAACCTCTCTAACCTTTGTTTCTTATCATCAGTCATAGCAAGAACCACATGGGCCTGAGCAGCTGCTACCGGCTGGGCTGGTGTACCCCTAGTGTTTGGAGTCCCTACATCACCTGCTCGGGGGTATAGGCGACGGGAGTCTGAGTACCTTTCCCGGCCGGAGAAGTGGCTGTTGTTGCCGGTATAGAGAACGCCTGAGCAAGACTGGTGCACACAGTCAAAATCTGATTTAAGGCCTACTGAAGGTCTCGAATCACAATGGGCACAGCTGGTTCCTGAACCGGTCTCGCTAGTGCATCCACAATAGGGACTTGATCCTGAACTGTGGCAACTGGTGGATCTGCAGGTGCTGCCCTAGTTGCTGTACGACCTGCACCTCTGCCCCTACCACAGCCTCTACTATGACCTCGGCCCCTTGTGGCCCTGGCTGGTGGTACTAGTGGCTGTCCGTCCTACCCAATAGTATGTGTCCTCACCATATATGATAGAATAGAATAACAGAAGTCCAGTTACCAGAATCAACTGATTCGTACGAGAAGAATTCATGAATGTAAAGTTTCCTAAGGGTTCTACAGTCTCTCGAAGATAAGTACAGATATCTCCGTACCGATCCGCAAGATTTTACTAAACCTGCTCATGACTCGTGAGACCTATGTAACCTAGGCTCTGATACCAACTTGTCACGACCCAAAACCTAACCCGTCGTGATTATGCCTATCATTGTATTAGGCTAGCCGACATTTCCAAAACACTTTCAACATTTAGCAGAAATAAAACAAGACATCTAAATTAAACAGAGTTTTTCAAAAAAAGGGGGTAAACCCCAAACATAAGTGCATAAAATAGGCCCAACATCGGGGTGTCACTAAGTCACGAGCGATCTAAACAACTATTCTAAGAAATAATGTCTACAAGAGTTTGTATCAAATACATATAAAGGAGAAATCAAGGAGGGAGAAACAAGGACTGCGAACGTCGGGCAGCTACCTCGTAAATATCTGACAATCAACTGAGCACAAGATCAACGTCCACCGTGTTTGGAAATACCTGATCTGCACATGTAGTGCAGGGTGTAGCGTGAGTACAACCAACTCAGTAAGTAATAATAATAATAATAAATAAGGAACTGAAAGATAGTGACAAGATACACAGTTATAGTTCATTTTTAGTATCTCGACAAGAAGTAGACATGTTTTCAAATTCGTAAATTTAAGTCAAATCAGTTTTATATAGTGTTAAGTTCAAGTAAAACCGAATATAATATCTTCCAGAAATTTAAAAACAATGATAGATAGAAACTAAGTGGAACAAACAAATGAAAGCAGGTACAACCTCTCAGGGCAACAGTCAGTCGACTCTTGTCAACAGCTCAATCACTCGGCTTTCAGCCCTTAACCCTCACACTCAATAGCTACCTGCGCTCACTGGGGGTGTACAGACTCCGGAGGGTCTCCTACAACCCAAGCGCTATAATCCGCACAAACAACTTACATGTTGCACGAGAAACTCACGTGCTATAGTATCATATCAAGATTCTCACGGACAACTCATGTGCTATAGTATAAATGTCTGGATCTACACGGACAACTCACGTGCAATGGTATCAATATCTCACTATCAGGCCCTCGGCCTCACTCAGTCATCAACTATCCGGTCTCTCGAGCTCTCAAAAATAAGGAAAATCAATCCAAACAAAAATAACATGATGTATTAATGATATATACCAGAGACTGAGATACGATATACGAGTAGAAACAGGGACAGAGTACAAACAATATATAGTATGCAGCTCAACATGTAACGCGGCCTCTGTGGGCCCCAACAGTACCAACACGTAGCCTAAACATGTTTTCTAACATGATTTTCAGTCAAATTTCTATAACACACAAAGAGCATATAGCTATCAACAAGTTATTCAACTTTACAGTTTCACAGAATGGACCAAGTCACAATTCCCACGGTGCACGCCAACACGCCCGTCACCTCCAAAATAATCACATGACACAAAGTCTGGGGTTTCATACCCTCAGGACCAAATTTATAACAGTTAATTACCTCAATCTGAGTAAAACTCTACTTCAAAATGCCCTTGCCTCGTGAGTCAGCCTCCGAATGTCCCGAATCTAGCCACAAGGAGTACACTACAGTCAATATAGGCTAAAGGGATAAATTCCACTAGAAAGGTACTAAATAATAGCCAAAACTCCGAACCCGGCCCGAACCCGGCCCGCAGCCCATATCTTGAAATCTGACAAACGTCACAAAACTAGAAAGCCCATTCACTCACGATTCTAACCATACCAAATTTACTCAATTTTGATAACAAAATCTCATTCAAAACCTCAAAAATCTAACTCAAGAACAATTCCTCTTTTTCCCCAATGTTTCACCCCAAATCACAAATTAGATGTTGAAATTAAATACATAATCATGGGATATAACCAAAACCAAGTAAGAATCACTTACCCTAATCAATTCCATGAAAATACCTTCAAGAATTGCCTAAATCCGTGGTCCTTAGCTCAACATATGAATAATGAGTTCAAACCCTCTTTTTTGAAATTAAATATTGTTTCCCAGATTTCCATATTCGCGAACGTGACCGTCCTCTCTCGTTCACATAGACCAATTTGACTGCCTCTCTGCTTACCTCTTTGTGAATGCGACGAACTCTTTCCAAACATGATGCTTTCCCAATTCTGACCTTCGCGAACGGGACCCATGCCTCGCAAAGGATTATGCCAAAATGTTGGGGGTCCCCAGCTACCTCACTCCTCTTCGCAAACACGATACCACTCCCATGTGCATTTTTCACACGCAGACTACACATTTGCATTCACGTCCTATTCTTAATGAACATAAAGAACAAAAATCTTCCAGCTCACAAACACCCTTCACGAATGTGAGGCTCCTCTCGCGTAAGAGGAACAGAAGAAAACACAGCAAAAGACATCAACTATCAACCAAAGTCCAAAAATGATCTGTCAACCACCCGAAACTCATCCGAGGCCCTAGGACCTAAACCAAAATTACCATCAAGTCCCAAAACATCATAAGAACTTATTCAAACCCTCAAATCACCTCAAATAACATTAAAAACATGAATTACACATGGATTCAAGCCTAATGAACTTTGAAATTTCCAAATTCTACAAACGACGTCAAAACCTACCAAATCATGCCCGATTCACCTCAAATTTTGCACACAATTCATAAATGACACTACGAACCTACTCCAACTTTAGGAAATTCAATCCGACCTCTATATAAAAAAAGTCCACTCCAGGTCATACTTTAAAAAATTCCAACTTTCGACATTTCAAACCTTATTCTACTATGAACCTCTAAAACATAATCCGGACGTGATCCTAAGTATAAAATTACCTACGGATCTAACAAAATCATCAAAATTCTAATCCAAGGTCGTTTACCCATTAGTCAACATCCGGTCAATTTTTCAAACTTAAGCTTTCAAATAAGAGACTAAGTGTCTCAATTCATTCTGAAGTCACTTCGGGCCCAAACCAACTAACCTAGTAAGTCATTATACAGCTGTAGAATATGAAAGAAGCGAAAATGAGGGAACATGGTGACAACTCTCAAAACGACCGCCCGGGTCATTACATAGGGGATTCAGTGGAATTGTACACTTATATTAGTTGAAATCAAATACTACGATTGTTGTAATATATTTTGGTCTTGATTATATTCTATTGAAATAATTTTATTGTCTACAAATTCTAGCACGGTAGGCCGGACCATATCTACCTCTCATCAGAACTTTTCAATCACCAAAAGTCACGAACATCGAAATGGATTTAAGGAGAATCAACTCTAAATCAACTTCCGCTAAGACTGTTAATTCCAAGTTCTATAGTGATATGGAAAGTATCCTTGACGTACCTTTGAAAGCCTTGTACAAGTTACAAAGAACAAAGGAAGATTGTTGGGACGACAAGCACTTTGAGTACCGTCCGTATCAACTCCTATTTTTTGATCTTCATCCTTAAAAGGAGCAAGATCCTCAACAAACACATCTAAAGTAGGAAGCATTGTTGCCAAAAATATTAAGGAGACTCTAGCTCTGCTTAATTAACCTCTCCAGATCTAAGAACTCCGCTATGAAGAAAGATGATGATACTGCAAGTGGTGGATCCTCTCCACCTATACCGTATATTGTGATCCAATCAAGAATCAACCTATGTGACAATGCATACTACTCTCTGTTGTCTATAATAGTCATGAAAGCAATAGTGACAAACGGTTCATCTATAGAGAGCAGTTGGGAAACTTGATAGAAGAAATTTCTGGCTTGACCAAATGCATGCAAAATCAAAATACTCAAATTGACAAGTTAATAGATAGGGTGAGAGTCTTGATGGAATTAAAATCCAATCATGCACCTGAAAAGCGCCCGTAAGTTCAGGAGATTGATCTTCTCCCAAGACAAGCAGCGTCTACCAAGGAATCTCTGCCTCTTCAGAAGAAGTGTTTCCAATCCCAATCTCAATATTTCATTCTCTTTCTTTCAATTTGAAATCCAGTAAATAAAGGCCATGCAACTGTTTCCATGATTATCCTGGAGCCTCAAGTCCTTTCTTTCCACCACTTATTGCAAATTTCAACGATTGGAATTGTTCCTATGGTTGGATTCCACGATTGTTGGGGTTTAGTTGGTTGTTTTGCTACCCTACAGTAAAAATTTATAACTTATTGTACTAACTTCTAAATAAGAAATGGTTTAATGTGTTGGTAGACTTGAAGATCTTTCATCTATAGGTAGTTCTCCACATAAGTGTTATAACTTGGGAGTTGTACTTGTTTAAAGTCTGATAATATGCAAACTCATTTGAAATTTTAGTTCACAACGTAATTTATAACTTGGTTTGGTTCTAGGGTTCTCCCTAGACCCTAAATCACATCTAGTACACCATCTACAATTAGTTTCATGTTCAAATGGTATGGTACTATTTTGTAGAATCCTTTATCACGTAAAACGTTATCTCTAATCATCGTTAGCTCACTTTAAAGTCTTATGTAATAATCTGATCGGTCATTTCAAGTTCTAGCATGTTGTTCGGTTGCTTAAGACCTTAAATAGCTTCATTATATGTATTCTGACTTGAACATGTAGTGGGTTTTTAAAAATTTGAGAAGTTTAGAGTTAATTTGGAACAATAATTCTCATTTCAGAAGCTTTAAGTTGGAAGTGTTGATGAAGGTTTGACTTTTGAGTAAAGGATACCAGAATCAAGATTTAAAGGTTCTTATAGGTTCGTAAGGTAATTTCAGACTTGGTTGTATGTTCATATTGAGTATCAGATGGTCCGGGGGCGTTGCATCGCTTATTATCGAAAGTTTGCATTTTAGAGGTTTTGAAATTTGCTAAGTTTGACTAAGAGTGGACCTTGGTGTTATTGGACTCTAGGTGGTGATCTGGGGCATCGTATAGGTTTATGTAGTATATTGGAACTTGTGTGTGAAGTTTGGGCATGATTCAAAATGTCAATGTGTGATTCGGACGCGTTCAACAAAGTTTGAATGTTGAAAGCTAAAAGAAGGATTTTAATCTACAATTCATTATTTTGATGTTGTTCGTGCCATTTTGAGATTTTGGATAAGTTTGGATAAGATATTAGGACTTGCTGGTGTGATTGGATGGGGTCCCGGGAGAGTCGGGTGTGATTCGGGATTGTTTCAGACCAATTATCTTTGTTTGGCTATTGATGGTTTTTGGTGTTAGACGTGTGCTTTGCAATCGCGTAGGAGGTATCGCAATCGAGAAGGGTTGTTGAAGCTGGTGAATAATTTGTTTTCCGTGATCGCGTAAAGGGGGTCATGATCGCGGTCTGTTATTAGGTTGTTCTTTGCGCTCGCTTGGTGATGGTCGCGAAAATGATGTATTAGGGGGCTGGCCTGGTTTGGAAGGTTGTTCATCGCGATAGCGTGAATTGATTTGTAATCACGAAAGGAATTTTCTGATGCTAAAGGTTTTGGCCTTGGTGCTTACGGAGCTGGGCTCGCGTTTGTGTATGCTTGGGCAGGCTGAGATTCACGATCGCAAGAGGGTCCTTACATTCGCTTAGAGTATTTTTCGCATTCGCGATGAGGAAGGACCTGGTCAGTGTATAAAAATTAAAATTGGATCTTGGCTCTTTTAATCTCATTTTTTCATTTTGGACCGATTTTAAAGAGACCATATCGTCATCTATGATTAGGTAAATGATTCCTACTCATTATGAGTTAAATAGAGGGATCACATATGGATTTGAACATAATAATTGTTAGAAATTGTGAGATTTTGGAAGAACACCTTGAAATAGTATTTTTGGACTTTGATGATGAAAGTAGACACGGAATTAGGAATACATTATATATTTGAGTTCGTGGTACTACGGTAATTTTTATCTTTGAAAACTTTTGCAATCCAGGCAGGTTGGCTAAGGGGTTGACTTTGTTGACTTTTCATGTGGAGAAGAAATCATTTCTAATTGATTAAATTTCGAGTTTTTGAGTATATTTTGATTGGTTTGCACGTTGTTTGGCTAGTTTTGGCTCATTGGGCATTGGTTGTAAGTGTTAGAGAGGCACTGGAGCTGGTTATCGACTTTCAGAGCGATGTAAGTTTTTTGTCAACCTTGTGGGGGGGGGGGGAATTTACCCCATAGGTGTTATATTTGCTATGTACTACATGTTGTGGGAGCTACAACATATGAGGTGATGAGTGTACGTGAGTATTCTAGAATTCCTGATTAGGTCTGGGTAGATTTAGATTCACGCCATGCTTTAATTGTATTATTTGGGTTACCCTTGCCTACAAGCCTTAATTATAATATTTAGCCTGAGACTGGACTTGTATCTTGCTACCTTAAATACTTGACTAGCTACATGGTTAGTCGTGGAACTTATACTCTTTTTATTAATTTATCCAACGTCATACATATTTACATTAAAGCTTCTTGAATTCCATTACTCACACTTCTATTCATGAATCGATCCAGTGACTCATCAAGTTTTACTATCCCTATGGGATCGGGCTGAACGCTTCAGTAGTATTATGATGGGATCGGTCATTCATCTCGGTAGTATTAAGATATGCATCTGGTTAAGGCCATACGACCACGACAGTGTACACTATTATTACAGGATGGGATTGTACACCACGACAAGAAATCATATCGTTACTCTTATGAGATCAGGCCACTCGACTTGGCATAATCATGCAAAATAATTGATAAGGTGTCAACGTACTTATGAGTCTTCCTGACTTGAGATGTGATATTTTATCTAGTGTTAACCATTATATATTCCATTCGAGGTAGTATCCAGTTATTGAGTACTTCGTATTATTTCTTCTGTTGAGGATCATGTTATGTACATATTTGATCTCACTATTTTACTTGCCATGCTTCGTACCTATCTACTTTTGTTATGCTTGATTTATTAGACCACTAGTAAGTGTCAATGTCGACCTCTCATCACTAATTCTTAGGGGTTAGGCTAGATACTTTCTGGGTACGCATTAATTTACGTACTCATACTACTCTTCTGCACTGACTGTGCAGGTACACACACAGGTACTTTTGATGGTCATTTGGGCGCATAGGCGCAGTTGCTGAGGAGACTTTATGGTAAGCTTCTCTCTATGTTTCAATCCATAGCACACAGAGTCATGTCAGTAATATAATCCGCAACCAAAATGAAAGAATGAGACACTGGATCTTCCCACATGGGCAAGAAGAATGGAGGGAAACACTAACCAATCTGACAGGAAAATGGATCAACTGGAAACTCTCTTGGTTAGGTGGAAGTGCATTCTTGAGAACTCCCCAAAGGTACTCCATTGAGTTGATCAGATTAGAAGGCATTCAACCATACTCACCTCTGTGGGTCCTCAGATAATTTGGGATGATCCAAAATGTGCCACTGTGGACAAGGACGTCGCAATACGAGGATGATTACGATGGCCAGATTCCAATTCCCATGATAAGGAAACTCCAGTTAGAGTGGAATAACCTCGTCACAATGCCCATGGGTCAAAATTCATGGTGCACCCCCCAGTACTACATCTAGATTAACAAAGAAGAACTAGCTCGCCCGAGCAGAGAGGGTATAACTTGGTTAGATGATGCGGTGGTTTCTCTGCAGATTTACCATGAGATCCTGCCACATTATCTTGTGACCACATCAATTCACCGTCAGGCGGTCCCGGGATCCATTGACCATATGATGCCACCAACTGAAGAAAATGATCGAGTAGTAGAATATATCTAGATAGAGTCAAGCACATAACCAGAAGAAGATCCAGAGGACGAGTCTGAATTCAACAATGATGAGAAAGAGTTTGAGGAAGAACCGGAGGATGATCCGGAAGAGGAGCCAGAAGAAGAGAAGGGTATAGGAAGTGACTCAGGGGATGGTTATTAGAATTGACTGATTGTCCCTCCTTTCTCTACTTTGTACCTTTATCTCTAGTTCTTTTTTTTTTTTTACTTTGTACCTTTATCTCTATGATATAACCCTTTGTTCCCATTTGTATCAGTCTAAATTATAAATGTAAACAAAATTGCTTCGGATCTAAATGTGTCAAGTCTAAATGCCTATCAAACATCCGCGAATTAGGCCTATCGCCCGGCAATGAGAGGTCCCTGCAAATTTTAGGAACACGATAGCTATAATGCACGAATTATCTGCTCTATGTGATTTCCTACTAACATAAATGAAGAAAATGACTCTTGCTCTTTTTCTTTTCTTTCTTTTTATTTTTCTTTTGCTTTATTATTACCCCCCAAAAAGAAAAGAATTTTGGTTTGCGTTGACTAAAACTGGCGGAGCCACCATAAAATCTAAGGTCTACGGGAAAGATATTAGCTTCAAAGACCCAACTGAACATGCTCTGGTCATAGCCGACAGCCCGGGGCAATCGGGGAAAAAAGACAGCACTAGGAAAGATGAGCACGTGGCCAGGATGGCCCAAGAAATGGAATTCTTAAGATAAGAGAAACAACATATCATAGAATTGGCACACCTGGCCGTTACAACACTTCCTCAACTACCCGAATTCCCTTCTTGGAATTCACTCCTAGATCATTTTCCTTCAACATCGTGCCAAAACAACAACACTCTAACCTTGACTCCCACCACCCAAGTTATGTCTCCAGTAGCACCAACTAACCCTCCAAACCCTCTTATTACTACTCCATACATACTGCGATATCCTCAGACATCACAAAACCCACCTATTACCACTAATACAAATACCCCGCCTCGTGACAGAGTCACTTTCACCAGCAACCAACACATACCCGTGGCACATGACATTACGCATGAGCGGTACGTTCCCCTGTATATGCCGTTACCAAACCTATCTCTACAGCACCCATCATGTTCAGGGTTCCACATGAGATCAATCAGTACGCCGAAATAGAGAGGGAGGCCAGGCGTAAGGAAGAAAAGTCGGTATCTGAGCAGTTGCAAATGTTGAGAAGGCAAATAAAGAGTCTCCAAGTTTCTCGAGGAAGTGAAAGCTTGGACTATGAGGACCTGTGTATTCACCTAGATGTGGATATACCAATAGGGTGCAAAACCCCAAAGTTCGACATCTTCGATGGGACGGGGGACCCTCATGCGCATTTAAGGGCTAATTGCAACAAGTTTGTCGGAGTGGGGAGGAATGGGAAACTGAGGATGAAATTGTTTATAAGGTGTCTGACGGGAGAAGCTCTAACCTGGTACACCCGAAAGGACCCGAGAAATTGGAGAACTTAGCAAGATATGGCAGAGAACTTTATTAACCATTTTCGATTCAATACTAAGATCACTCCTGATCGGTTTGCACTGGTGAACCTGCAGAAAAAAATCATCTGAGTCATTTCAAGAATATGCACAATGGTGGAGGACAAAATCTTCCAGGGCGCAACCACCACTGGACGACAGTGAACTAATCAAGTACTTCATCCGAGCCCAAGAGAGAATATACTTTGAAAAGATGATGGGAATGATGCGTTAAAAGTTCCCCGAGATGGTTAAGATGGGAGATTTCCTAGAGAAGGGCATAAAGTCTGGTAAAGTGCAATCTATGGCAGCAAGGCCATCCAGCCATGATTGATCGGTAGCGAAAAGAAAAAGAAAGAGGAGGTCTCAGTAATCTCCCCTACTATCAAACTAACCCATATCATGGAAGCACATCGTACTCCCCAAATAACCACCCACCACAACAAACTTATGGTCCAGTCTATAATACCCACCTATATTACCACCCTCAACAATAATACAACCCTCTTCGAGCCAATAACAACAAAAACCCACAATGACCATATGCTCCTGTCCAGACCAATATTCACCAAAACCGACATGTGTATGCACTACGTCCTTGTCCTAACTTTGAGGAAAGAGGTCCCAGAACCTATACCCCAATTGCTGAGCCACTGGCCCAATTGTTTCAAAGGCTGAGAAGAGTAGGGTTCATACACCCAATGAAGGGAAGGGTTCCCAAACATCCCTCCAAATATTTTGATTCCACTAAGAAATGCGTATATCATTTCAGTGTACCGGGGCACGACACTAAAGACTGTTTCAAGCTGAAAAATGAAATTGAAACCTTGATCATGAGTGGAACTATCCAGTGCACTCCAGAAGCATCTAATGTTAATCTCAACCCATTCCCAAATGACCAAGGAGCCAACATGATGATATTAGATGAAGAATATGACCTGAAGGGACCTATTATCACTATAGGTAATGCAGAAGCCGCAATGATCCCTCCTCAAAAGGCTCGAATCACTACAGTACAACTAAACCCTACAGTTACAGTTCAAAATTATCCGCATCAACCTGCCAATGCTACTCAGGGTGAAGAAGATCGGGAATACTAAACCGTCCCATGGACCTATAAGCAAAGGGAAAAGCCAAAATGACAGACTCTATCATAACCCATGGTATGCTTAGGTTTGGGAGATGCTTCACCTATGAAGAAGTCAATCGAGGAAATTCGGGGAGCGACCAAATTCCAAGGAGGAACATAACAGACCCAGAAGCTACATTGTTCTGGAAAAGAATGTCAAGCAAAGAGTATTCCGTGGAAGAACAGATAAAAAAACTCCAACACAGATATCCATCATGGATCTATTGATGAGATATGATATCTAGAAGAACAATTTATTGAAAGAAACCAAGTGACACCACCAGGGAGGCATTGGTCGGGACAATCAGGAAAATGGTAGAAGCAAAAATGATCACTTTTAGAAGAGACGAACTTCCTTTGGAAGGCGCAATTCACAACAAGGATCTTCACATCACTGTGAAATACGGGGACAAAGTGGTATCCCAAGTATTAGTCAATGGAGGATCAAGAGTCAACATTTGTCCCCTATCCACCCTACAAGAATTGGGAATTCATTTGACGGGGGTCAGGAAAAACCACAAAAGGGTGGGGGCCTTTGGCAGTTCGCAAAAGGATGTTATTTGGGAAATTTATCTAGCCTTGCAAATCGGGCCGGTCGACTCCAGTGCTATTTCAAATGATGGACATCTATTCTTCTTACAATTCACTCCTTGGCATTCCCTGGATTTATATGGCAGGGGTCGTTCCGTCTACTTTGCACCAATGTATAAAATTTAAGTGGGGATGCCAGGAGATCATAGTCCATGGTGAGTGGGGTCACTCCACCTATTAGGAGTATGATGTCCCATTCATTGTGGTGCTAGACGGAGTCACCTTCCACGCTGTCAAAATCATGCAGACTACTGTGGAGGAAAATACTGAATAAAATTTGGGAGTGCAGTCGCCGTACAGATCCAAGATGTCCATAAGGGTGATAATGAAAAATGGATATAGGCCAGGAACATGGTTGGAAGCCAAGTCAGATGGGATCATAGAGCCAATTGAACACAATGGGTAGAAAGGAAGGGCTGGCCTAGGATATCGGCCTTTAGAAGGGAAGACCTGCACCGATAGCTCCAGGAAAAAGGCTTTTGTGACAGAGCATGTTTCAAGTCTAGGACAGAGTTCAACACCCGAAGATGATATCATTGACGGGATGTTAAAGCTGTTATGACACCGACTATCATGGATATCGAACCAGGGGAAGAGTTGCATAATTGGACAACCAATCTATCTTAGCCGGTAGTCTTGGTAGTATGGAACTATGAAAGTTTTCTTTCGAAAGAGCACGATCAATTGAGGCTTGTGCCATGTATGTACCGTTTTGTCATTTGCCTCTTGTGAACGCTTAAGACGTTCCTCTTTTGATGAAATAAATGAATAATTTTCCTAAATATCGCAACACTATTTTACTACTATATTTATACCTAGTTTTTCTTTTAAGTAATCAAATCGATAAAAACCGCATTTCGTGATTATGACATGTAATAAAACCACTGAGCGCAACGATCTGGATTACGAAGAATATAAAGAAAGTATGATGCCAGACAATCTCTCGTAGGAGATCGAACAGCTAGAGAGTTAGACGAAGCCCAACCTCAAAGAAACAGAAGTAGTCAATCTTGGAAGCGAAGAAGACGTAAAAGAAACTAGAATCAACATCCACCTAGAAGCCGAGCAGAAGAAATGATGATTTCCCCTTGCCAAATATCTCCATTCTCATCGCTAACAGTGCGAAGCATGAACTGCAGTCACTTGTGGATTGTTTTACTGGATACCACAAAAACCTAATGCACGAAGAAGATGCAAAGAAGACAGGTTTCACCACTCTCTAGGGAGTCTACTGTTATAGGGTTATGTTGTTCATCTCAAGAATGCAGGTGCCACCTACATGAGGGCCATGACTACCCTCTTTCACGACATGATTCATAAGAAGATCGAAGTGTATGTGTATGATGTCATCATAAAATCTCGAAAGAATTCAGAGCACTTGGACGACTTGAGGAAATTTTTCGAACTCCTACGAAGGTATGATTTGAAGCTGGATCCAGCAAAGTGCGCGTTCGGGATCCCTGCTAGAAAACTTTTGGGTTTAATTATAAGCCGGAAAGGGATAGAAGTGGACCCTTAAAAAATCAAAGAAATATAAGAATTACCACCACCAAAGAGCAAGAAAGAGGTCATGAGTTTCTTGGGAAGATTGAATTACATCGGTCGCTTCATGGCCCAGTCCACAGTAATATCCAAACCTATTTTTAAGATGTTAAAGAAGGATGCTGCCGTGCAATGGACGGAGGAGTGTTAGAAAGCCTTAAACAAAATCAAAGAGTATCTTTCAAACCCACCAATGTTGGTTCCCCCGGAACCAAGGAAACCATTGTTGCTTTATTTGTCAGTCTTGGATAATGCCTTCGGCTGCGTATTCGGGCAGCATGATGAAATCGGAAGAAAGGAATATGCCATCTACTACTTAAGCAAGAAGTTCACACTATGCGAGGCCAAGTATACATTGATAGAACGCACTTGTTGTGCTCTAACTTGGATTGCTTAGAAGCTAAGACATTACATGCTGGTGTACACTACACACCTGATATCTCGGCTCGACCCGCTCAAGTATATTTTTCAGAAGCCAATGGCTACCGGAAAGCTAGCTAAGTGGCAAATTCTCCTCAGCGAATTTGACATTATTTACATAACTCAGAAGGTTATCAAAGGACAAGCTTTAGCCGACCACCTCGCTGAGAATCCAGTAGATGGGGATTATGAACCACTTACCACATATTTCCCCGATGAAGAAGTACTATTTTCCAGGGAAGACATTGTAGATACCCTGGGTGGATGATGTTTTTCGAAGGAGAAGCAAACTTGAAAGGAGTTGGGATTGGGGCAGTCCCGATTTCAGAATCTGGACAACACTATCCAGCATCGGCAAAGATAAGATTCCCGTGTACTAATAATATCGCTGAATACGAGGCATGCATCATTGGAATCAGAATGGCAATCGACATAAACATCAAAGAACTTTTGGTTATAGGACATTTTCGATTTGTTGATCCACCAAGTCTAAGGAGAATGGTCATTTAAGAACTTTATGATACTACCGTACATGAACTGCGTTAAGGAATTGTGTATGATAATCCCAAAGATAGAGTTCAGGCATGTCCCCAAAATTCAAAATGAGTTCGTGAATGCCCATTGTGACCTCATCATCCATGATTCAGCAGCCATAGAAGAACTACATCGACCCCATCGAGGTAGAAATCAGAGATCAACATGCATATTGCTTCCATGTGAACGAAAGTCAGATGGTAAACCTTGGTATCACGACATCAAGAAGTTCCTTATGACCCAGGAGTACCTAGAGAATGCTACTAATGGCCAAAATGAGCTCTCAGGAAAATCGCAAACCACGTTTTCCTCAACGGGAAAGTCTTGTACAAGAGGACCCCAGACTTCCATTTGCTGAGATATGTAAACCCTGCCGAAGCAACAATACTATTGGAAGAAATACATGTAGGGACGTGCGTGCCCCATATGAACGAGTTTGTTTTAGCCAAGAATATTCTAAAAGTTGGATACTTTTGGATGACCATGGAGAGAGACATTATGTGTTATGTGCATAAGTGTCACCAGTGTCAGATTCACGGAGACTTCATTCGGGTTCCACCAAATTAGTTGAATGTAATGGGTTCACCCTAGCCTTCCGCCACCCGGGGCATGGGCGTGATATGACCCAAAGAGCGTGCAACATCAAACGAACATCATTTCATTTTGGTAGCAATCGACTATTTCACCAAATGGGTCATGGGGTATCTACTTACAAGGCCGTCATAAAGAAGTTAGTGGCAGATTTTGTCTGAATCAACATCATTTGCAGTTTTGGGATACTGGAGTTCATCATCACCGATAATGTTGCTAACATCAATAGCGACCTCATGAGGGAAATCTACAAGAAGTTTAGAATCGTCCACCGTAATTCCATAGCTTACATACAACAAATGAATGGGGTAGTCGAGGCAGATAACAAAAATATCAAGAGGATTCTGCGAAAGACAGTAGAAAATCACATACAATGGCACAAGAAGTTACCTTTCACTTTATTAGGCTATCGGACTAATAAGCGAACATCTACTGGGGCAACGCCATACATGTTGGCATACGGTATCGAAGCAGTGATAACCGTAGAAGTAGAAATAACGTCCTTACGATTCATTCAAGAATTAAAATTGGACGGTGCAAAATGGATACGAGTCAGGCAAGAATATCTCATGCTCATTGACGAGAAAAAAATAGATGCAGTATGTCATGGACATATATACCAGAACAGGATGGCTTATGCATTTAACAAAAGAGTGAAACCTCGCCAATTCATGCCGGGGTAGTTGGCTCTGAAGAAAATCTTTCCCCATCAAGAAGAAGACAATCGGAAATTTGCACCAAAGTAGCAAGATCCTTACTTCGTCCATAGAGCACTATCTAGTGGAGCTCTAATCTTTGCCGAAATGGATGGAAGATTCAGCATGAAGCCGATCAACTCGGACGCAATCAAGAGATATTACGCTTGAAGACATATAGAGTTAGGATTTTGATGTAACAGAACTACGTTTAACTTGATTTCCCATGGAGGGATATGTAGACAACCTACGTAAGGTTCATTTTCTATAGAAAAACCAAATTTCATTTTTGTATGATTCAAAAACTACGCCGACTTGATTTCCACAGAAAGGAATACGTAGGCAATCCTCATCAGATTTAGTCGTCTTTCGTAATTGAACTATGTTCTAGCCTAATTCCACTTGGATACGTAGGTTGGCTGAGTCAGACTCGACCATTTTCATTTCTTATTCTAATTATTTTGCATCTGTTGTAATTGAATTATGTTCTGACCTAATTCCGTTTTGGATATGTCTGCTGCCTGAGTCAGGCTCAGTCGTTTCATCACATTTCATCATTATCCCACGAACTACGTTCTGACCTGATTCTATTTTGGACACTTAGGCAACCGGAAAGGGTTCGTTCATAACCTTAGGAAACCTCTGTAATGCATTAGCCTTAATTAGGACGCAGTCACAATAGCAAGAAATTGCGTTGTCAGAGATACCACAGAAGATCGACATCAATAGGATGAAGTTCTCAAAGTGATACGTTCGCGTTTGGAGAACCTTTCGTAACATGTCATAATCTGGGACGACAGTGTTTGCCTTAAAAGAAACAAGTATTTTCCAAATATTTTCCAAAATTATATAAAGTAATCTGTTCCATCTACCGAACTTCGTGGTGCAATCATGTCAAAGGCTGGGGCAAATCAATATTATGATCGACGCAAACCAACTTCCCACCTCCCCATACTAAGAAGTTTTCTTTGAGTGCAGGGTCAACAGGGAGTAAAGAATCGCTAGAACCAATTGGAGCAAATGAGGATCAACCACTTGCCTAAGATTATCTCTCCTCCTTTTACTTTAAATTTTTGAGAACAGCTAAAGCTAACTCTTGAATCCTTTGTGGGTTTTTCAGAATCAGGCATCTGACACAGAAATTTGTTAATAGCAAACCATCTGATCAATCAATCGAAGCACCCTATACAAATCGTGCGACGGCTTCGCTCATTGAAATCTTATAAATAGAAAACCAACGGCTCAACCAATCGGAGCACCCTGTACAAATTGCACGTTAGCTTCGCCAATCGAAGTCCTATATATAACAAATGGCCAGCTCAATGCCTTGTACAAATTGAACGTCGACTTCGTCAACTGGATCCTTATATATAGCAAACTGCAAACTTCGCCAACAAAAGCAATCCGGTGCATCGCTCTATAAATCACGGAAGCCAAAATATACAATCACAAACCTCGTCACCAAAGTTCTACCAATCAATGGTCGCAACTTAGCTTTCGCAGTCAAGAGTATCTCTTGGGCATGCTTATCTTTCATTTCGCTGTTACCTTGAATATTTAAACGTTTTGTTCGTGTAGCTTTAAGCATGATTTTGATTGCTCCTAAGCAGAGATTACTTTAAATTTTTTCAATGCAAATCTCTCCCAACAAAGTGGAGACACACTTTACAAATCAATCTCTCCAAAATAAGCATAGACATTTATCAGTTCAAAGCTCTCCCAGCAAGAAGGGACACACTTTACCAATCAAGCTCTCCCAACAAGCAGAGATAATTTTTAGATGCTCCGACAGCTGCGGAACGGTACCCAGCCTGGCTAACAAATCTAGTCAGGATCGAGTATCCCGTCATCCTAATCCCAAATAATGGCTCGCCGACATCCATGCATCATATTAGTATACGTGTATTTTTTTTTGTAGGAACAAACAATGCAACGTGGAATTACTTCTTAGCAGCAGACTAAAAGAAAATGTTATCGAGACAGCCAACCCATTAGCAGGCTCAAGATCCTAGCTCAAGATGACCAGCGAGCTCAAAATTTTGGATCATTCAAATCAGGCCACAAATTTCAAGCTATCATGAATGACCAATCTTTCGTCTTGGTGTATCATCACAATACAATACTGGAGCAATTCCTGTGAGTGTCGCTTCCCCAGAGTCCCTACTCCAAAACTACATGACGCCTGATCCTCGTTAAGCCTAAAATATGTAAGAAATTCAAAGCCAAAATTTGGCCCAATACGGCTAAATATTTCCAAATTCTTCCTCTATTACATCTTGCAATTCACCATCCTCATTTCCTACAATACACGCCTAAAAGTCCGGTCAAAATTGACTTTTGTTCAATTTTTCTACCCGAAAAGTCTTTTATCATCTCCGATCATACGGCCAACTTTGACACTCCTTTTTAAAATTAATTTATTCACGCTTAAATATTTACAATAAATACTTTAAAAGTATTTCTGTCAATGAATATCTATTTTTATAAATCAATTAAGTATTAGTTTCAAAATTAATTATGTAGAACTAATATATTGAGTAATTACAAATGTATTTGCTATTATTAAAATAAATTTTGTATATACATTACATAGGTTTTATAATTTGATAAAATTACTCCTCAATTTCCAGTGAATTAAGTTACTATGTTAATATTTTTAGGTTAGTGCTATAATTAAAAATATGCATTATTTATAGATAATTAATTAAAATAATTAGTAACATATAGAAATTATAATATTACCACATTTTATTAAAATTGTTAAATTATTTAAATTATTTTTAAGAGGGTTTAAAAGTAAAAGTCCACAATTACAATTCTTTAATCAAATACAAAATGGCTATTAGTTTTATTTTAGCCTAAATGCAAGCCCGTGTCCGAAAATACCCAATCCAAATAATCCTCCCAATCTGTATTGGCAATCCTTGCCATCACTTCTCCACCAATCAATGCTTTCCACGTCACCCATCTTGCATGCTCAAAAAATAAACACAAATCATCTGGTCCGTCAATTTCTTAGATCAACGGTCAATAATTTTAACTCCATATCCTCTTTAATTTTTTTTTGGGATACACGAAGAGGTAGAGGGTGGCCTAAGAAGTATTGGGGAGAGGTGATCAGGCAGAATATGGCGTGGCATCAGATCTCCGAGTGAGCATATTTACTCTACTAGTGTGAGGCTAGGCTGATATGATTTAGTCTTAGACTGCTAGTGATCAGTGTTATGTTTACACTACTCTTCTATTTTTATAGTGTCATGCCTTATTTATTGATTATTATTTATTTTTTCCATTTATTCACTAGTTCTTACGATGTTATTAATTCTATGGTTTTTGGTTGATGATATTGATATATTATCTCTTTTCGTCTTTTCTTCTTCTTGAGTCGAGGGTCTATCGGAAATAACTTCTCAACCCCATCGGGATGGAGGTAAGGTCTGCGTATACACTACCCTCCCTAGACACTACTTGTGGGATTTTACTAGGTCGTTATTGTTATTTTTGTTTCCTCTTTAATTTTGAAACCCTCAGAAGACTTAATCCTCACCATTGGATCAATAAGATCTGATGGACACCAAAACTCCCTATAAAAATTGTAAAATCCCTAAATATCATGACCGTTGATCTAAAAGATCAACGGTCTAGATCAAATCTCTCAACCATAACTAAGACACGACCAACCCCATCTCCCAAAATCCTAATCATTTCCCCTCCGACCTCACCGCCCTAATTTCCTTATCCTCTCTCTTTTCTCTCATCTCCATCAGCCATCAGTCTTATAAACCTTGCACAAATTTGTGCAAGGTCACTCAAAAACACTTTGAATCATCTCTTCTGTCTCTCTATTCGCGAATCCAGCCGGCTATTTCCTATTTCATCACGCAAAATTCAAAACCCAATCCTGGAACACTGACTTGATTTCTTCCTTGTTCTTTCAAATTAGCTTAAAGATTTATTCATTTCGTCTCTGAGCTATGAAGCAGGTGGTTGTCTTTCCATTTCATCGATGGAACTTCAAAATCCTCAAATTTGAAACCCTAGACCAGGCGATGCAAGGTCAAACATCATAAATCCTTTATGTTATGTTAAATAATTGTCATCATACGCATTCTTGGTCCAGAGTGACCTCTGGATAATGAGTTATTACCCGATAAATTTCGCTTTCAACGATCAATCTCCCTTCACTCAGGTAAACTCAGAACTGATTTTCCCCTCTGTTTTCTGATTTTCACTCAACTTGCTATTATCATCTACCATGCGTCATCTTCAACTATCATTTTGAATCTTGTTGAACACTAGAGGCATTAAATGCCACTATAAATAGTAGTCTTAAATTCTCTCAACACACACCAAGAGAACCTAACACTGAACACACTAAGCATAAAAACACTAATCACATTAGGGTTTCTGATATTAGCTTTTCTTACTATCTTCCTCTTTTTTGCCAAGTTCTTTGTTGGTTCAAGCTTGAAGGTTTCATGGGTCTTTGAGCAACAAATAAATTCATTTGTTCTGTTGCCCTTAAGAAGGTCAACATTTTTCTCTCACTTTTCTTTTGTTTATCTCTTTGAAGGATTTAGATATATCAAGTTAGGTTCTGTAGATTATAATTATTCTATATGTATTTGATAACTAGGGATTTTGATACATTTTATACTCCTTCTTGCTTATGCTTTGATTAAATATTCATACAAAATAGTCCCAAAAGACTCACAAGTTGTGCTTGATTGCAGGTTTGATCAGCAAACTGACAAAATGCCAAAGATCGGCTGAAAAAGAGTGAAACTTACACAAGTGCCAAAGACAAGGCAAGCTCAGGCATAACAGGCCCAGTGCGGCCGCACACCACTTTGTGCGGTACGCACTGGGAGATTCAGAGAGCTGGTTTTCAGGCTTAAAGACAGTGCGACCACACTAGGTTCGTGCGGTTCGCACTGAAGGCAACGCAACCGCAATCAATTATCTGCGGTTCGTGGTGCCAAGATTCAGAGAGGTTGCATTTTCAAGTTTCAAGCCTCCGCGGTCCGCGGTCAACTTTGTGCGGATCGCATTAGAAGCCTCCATGGCCGTGGTTCATTCTGTGCGGTCCGCAGAGCCCAAGTTCAGAGAAGGAAAATTTGAAGGCCAAAGCCCAGTGCTGACCGAGGTCCATTTTGTGCGGTCCGCACTAACCCCACAAGGGCATTTTTGTCCAGATTTTTCAACTTAGTATAAATAGATTCTTTTTCCATTTTTAGGGTATGAGATATTGTAATATAGCAGCTGCGCTCGTGAGTCAACTTTTCTTAGCCATTTTGGGCATTTTTATCTACTTGGAAACATTGAATCTTTGTATTTAGCTTAGCAATTAATTAATATGAGTTTATCTTCATCTATTTCTTATTTTTCTTCTTCAATTATGAGTAGCTAGACCCATTAGCTAGGGTTGTGGCTCAACCCTAGTGTGGGTAATTGATGGGTGTTGTATTTTAATGCTAATTTAACTATGGGTGTTTGTTATTTGGGTCAATTTCATGGTTATATTTGGGTCAATTTCATGGTTAATTTCTGAATTACTGGTTGTAAATACTAGTTTGTGTTGAGTTGACTTGAGCTCTTCTTGAGAAAGAGAGCCTAAGTCTCCGAAATTGATCCAACAAGGAATTGGGGTGTATTCAAGATATTGATAGCCCCAATTAAAGGGTTAAACCTCGAGAGAATAATACCCTACTTGAACCCTAGTTGCTTGTGCAAATTTGCATACCCAATTGGTCTTGAGAAAGTAATTGGGCAAAATCACTTGAACCACCGAGAGGTGTAGAGTGGGTAAATTAGTGCAACGGTTATATCATACTCCCCAAATATGTCAAACGTGCCTTAGACTCAAGTACCCGTCAATTGACCACCTAGGCAGAAGTTACTACCCTAGTGCCTTTTAAACCTATTTGAACAACTTGTAGCATTTCAACTCTTAGTTTAATTTACAATTTGTAGTTTGATAAAAGTAGAATTATAAAGAAAATCCCAAAAATAAATAGAATACCAATTAATAAAACATACGCAATCCTAAACTAGATAGATACTCGACTCCAAATCTAGCTCTATGTGGATATCGATCCAGACCCAAAATCGGGTAAAAGCTATTGCGACCCTCTCTTGCTATTTACTAGTAGTGCGAAGTTGGAAGTGATCAGTATTCAACATGTTGATAGTTATGATTTGTTAATTTAGCGATTGTTTGTGACTCACATGTTCTGTTATGATTCCTTAAAGTCATAATCGATTAAGTCATAAATGATACATGTTGATCTCTATCCTGAATTTTCTAATAGTCTCCATGTCTAAGCTCTTATGTGTTTATGTTTAATATGAACTTCATAATTTTTCATTGACTTACAATAAACTCATCTCTGTTTGTTGCACTTCTATAGTTTTGTGAGTTTTGGAAGCTAAGTTTACTACCTGATTGTTATTGCTAAAATGAAACCTAAACTTGTTCAAGACTTATATCTCCTTGCCTCGTAACCTTGAGCCAAAACTTGAAGTGTCTCTGCTTGTGTTTGTCCAACTATTTATTTAAGTTATCAATGTAGACTTTTACTTTGTTTTAGCCATCATTATTGTTGAACCAATCATGCTCATCTAAACTTCATGCATTTCCTTTCATCGATGATTCTGCTGAGATTTCATCTTGTTGCCCTGCACCTTATTTGCCTTATGGTTGATTTCATTATTTGGTAACCTTAGCTGATATACTCCTAAAAATTCAATATGCCCATATCACCTAACTAAGTTGAAAGAATTCAAGTGTTTAGATGCTTCTCTTCTCTGCATCAATATCCATTGACTCTGAGGGTAATTTTTGGGCTATCAATATAACTTTCTCATGATCATGCTCTATTGTCATATGCATAGGAAACTATCTTATTTGCATAATGTTGTTTCTTCTCATGAATCCTTGCTGCATATATATTATTTAAGGTTAAACTATTTTACTCTTCTAAGTGTAAGTCATGATTTGTTTGGATAAAGTAAACTAGTAATTTTTGTATAACTAGGTTTGTTCCATAATCAGTTGAGATCTTTACACACATGTGTAATTCAAAATTTGTGCAATACATCCCTGTCCTTACTATTTGAGCCCCTGTTGAATTTCTATAAAGTTTGTATGCATCTATCATTATCTTATCCTCTATGAAAGTAGGATTTAGACATATTGTTTAGTCAATTGATAGTTTTAGGAATTGAAACATGGTCACTCCATACTTACATGCTAAACTAGACTTATGTTTGAATTAAACTTTTTAGATACAATGTTTCCATTTCCTTTCTTCATTTGCATGATCAGCTCGGCTCTGTAATGTGTAAAGCTCCTTTACCTATATGAGATCACTATCTCATTTATGTTGCTGATAAACAGTTGACTAAATGTTGCTAGCCTCTTAGCTTAACTCTATAACACCATGTTCTACTTTGAGTTATGCTCAACCATCCTCCTTATTGTCAACTTGAAGTTGAACTTTACTCTCAACCCTTATGAAGCTGGTTGGTTGATATTATTTGAATATATTGACTTGTTAATACTGTTAGAAGCATGATCCTTTCAGACCGTAGGGGATTCATATTTAAACCTGTGAATTTGTAGTCATGATGAGAGCTTAATTCTCTGACCTTAATAACCCCTTTGTAACAATGGATGACTAGGGCTGTTGGTTTGAATCTGCTTTGATGTCTTTAAGGTACCAAGTAATATAATCAATACCTGTTTGAATATGTTATGCCTTAATGATTCATTCCTACAAAGGTGTTATTATAAAACCTCTTTGTATCTATGTGTATTCTGAATTCAGCCCCTTCCCCTTTAGGTTTTCTTGATATGTGTTCCCTATTTAGTGTTAAAAATAATCTGTATTCTCTCGTGTTATTTTCATTAAGAGGAAACTATATATTTCATGATAGGTAATACCTTAATATTTAGTTTGCATTGGAAGGGCCTCATTGTAACTTAAACTTGTAATGAAAGCATGTCGTTAGTGATTAAAGGTATTTGGGAGCGGAGTTCGACTCTAGGTTGGGCTACCTTCTCCGGCACAAGCATTTCACTAAGCCTTGAGTCCCTTGCAAACTTTGAAATGTCGCGAATCCAGATGGAGCATCGACCTCGAGTGGGGTTCCCTCCTTAGCTCTTAATTTATTGACACATTCATTTCTTTAAGGGTTTAATGTTTAATGATAATGAAAGATTTTCAATGTGAATTATTTGGTAAGTAAATCCACCATATTAATATATAGTTACCTCTACCATATTAACCTTATTCTTGCTTCTATTATCTGTTTGTGTATTTATCATATACATCTATTTGGGCCTATGAGTTCTTGATGAACTCAGGCCCAATTCCAGCCTTATTGCATCTCGTCCAGGAGTCCAAAGGCAGTCGTGTTCGTACTTCTTTACTGATGGGCATACCTTCTTGAGGCCCAATCACAGAGTCCAGTCCTCTTTCCCTCAACTCCTTCATTATTATTATTGTCTCGTTAATTTAGATTACTGCTTTTACTAGTTTAATGTTAGTTGTATTTGTTATGTCTTTATTGTTGTTTTATCTCTCATGTGTATAACACTCATATATTAGAACACATGCTTTCATTACATATTTTAGTATCATATGGACATATGCAAGCCTTAAACAATATAGGATTTTAAAAAGAAAAATTAACTAGTAGTAGATCCTTAGTTCGCTAGTTATAATCTGCTCGCTAATTATTATGTTTTTCACTCACCCTTCTTTCCTTTAAAGATTTTGAAATCAGAACTTAGAGAACATAAACTCTATTTCAAAAAACCAAACAAAAAAGGAAAACTCAGATTTCAACTTCATTTGTCAAAAGAAAATTAGAACTTCAAGAATTGTCACCTTTAAGGAATTTTCACTAAATAACCCCCCTTCTTTGAAAATCCTCCGAATCTAAGGTAATTCTAGACACACTTTCTTGAAAAACATCCTTTTAAGCGTTATGTTAATGACCATACTTCAAATCAAAGTATTTTCATAACTCATTTTATAAAATCTAGACCACTTATATACTAATTTCAAGACTCTTTTAATATCTCTTATGAACCCACTTTATAAACTTATATCCTTTTAGGACCCTGCATTCCTTTCATCAACATCATACTTAGGTGTACTGTAAGCAACATTCCTTATCGCTAGTCAAATCCTGTCTTGAATAGCGCAAAATACAGTGCAAGAATGACAATAAGAACACTTGTATCTAGATTTTCCAAGCCGACCTCATCTTCGTCTATTATCCATAGTTTGAGATGCCTTATTTTCCATTTCTAGGATGCAAGAATGGAGGAGTCAAATTTTTGTGATGAGATTACTAGGTGACTTGGTGCTGCAGCAAGGCGAAGTAATCGAGAGAATAATTCATCCTACAAGGGCATCTACTTCGAATCAATAAATCGCCACAATATACTATATAATTGAGCATCGACCTTCTCTCAAAGTGCTTTGGCCTTTTTATATCCGTCATTAGCCTATTTTGTTAAATGATCTTGAACACCTTGAACTTTAAACTACAACTCGATAAACGAAGCCCAAGCCAAGTAGTTTGAACTTCTCATTAAAGGTTCTGAGGTAATTATAATACCGGAACTTCCAATACGCATATTTTTAGACCCAAAAATATCAAATCCCAAAGAGATTTTTAGACTGAAAAGAGGTCTAAAAAATTAGCATAAAATAAAATAAAGAATCAACTCTAGTTGCCGAAAAAACATTGTATACTTGCCGGAAAAAGAAACAAAATACTATAGCTGCCAGAAAACTATTATAGTTGCCGAAAAATTTTCAAAGTACTTGGAACATAAAATTTTACAAGTATGCTCAGAATTTAAAGACGGTCCAAGAGTCTTGAATAATGCTTTTCAAAAAATGGCCAGAAAGGGCTCCACACGCCAGTGCGTAGAGTAGATCTCGCCGTAAAGAATTCTCTCTCGTAGACGCGTGGCAGCGGGTGAGACGTCGGTTGCCTAAGGTCTTTGTTGGGGTTTCGTCATAGGGGATTTGGGGACCTTATGGTGGTGTTGGTTTTTCAAAACACCGATGGAAATTGGTTTTGATGAAAACTGCACGACACCGCCCTTCGTGCTCTTAGTCTCAGCTCACCATGAGATAGTAATAATGGCACGGTATCACCCTTCGTCCTTTTACTCTTAATATCTCCATAAATGGTAAAATACGACACGACATCACCCTTCGTGCTTTTACTCTCAATTTCATCATGAAATAATAGATACGGCACAACACGTCATCACCCTTCATGCTTTACTCCCAAATATGGCACGACATCACTCTTCGTGCTTTAACTCTCTTCCTCACTATGTATAAATCAATGATTACAACAACAATCGGCACGACATCACCATTCATGCTTTAACACTCTCCCTTACTATGTAACAATGAACATATAACAATTTAGGAGATATCATAAGCAAGAATAAAACCTTACGTCAACAACGTTTCCACAATACAAGAAATGTTGAGTACCTTACGAATATATGAGGGGTTCATCGCCACCCCAGTGCTTTAGGATGCTCTAGTCCATTTGGTAGGCCTTATGGAGAGTGTGGCCCAGGCCAATATATTCCTGTAGCACCATCCGTCTCTCAGGCTGGGGGAGGGGCACAGACTCCTGCTAGTCACACTTCAGAGAAAATGGCTCCCTAGTATCAGACTCGCCAGTTGGGATAGTTCAGCCAGTTGTTGTGGCACAATACGGTGATAGACCTGCCATGTCTTCTCAGGGCTTATTGAGATTGGACAACATTATAAAGCTCTTCCCAGTTCACTTCAATGGTAAACCTTCTGAGGACCCACAGGATTATCTTGACCGTTGCCATGAGGTGCTACAGAACATGGGTACAGTTGAGACCAATGAGGTCGATTTTGCTATATTTTAGATAACGGGTTCCGCCAAGAGGTGGTGGAGAGATTATATGTTGACTAGAACAGTTGGGTCTCCTTATCTTAATTGGGACTAGTTCTCTTAATTATTTCTTGAGAAGTTCCTTCCTATCAAACTGAGAGAGGATTACCACAGGCAGTTTGAGCATCTCCAGCTGGGTAGTATGCCAATCACTCAGTATAAGACTCGTTTTATGGATCTATCTTGTCATGTTCATCTTCTGCTTCCTACTGAGAGAGAGATGGTGAGGAGTTTTATTGATGGACTCTCTCAGCCTATCAAGCTACATATGGATAAGGAGACTGGGGTGATATTTCTTTTTAGACGGATGCTAATGTCTCCAGGCGGATCGAGATGGTTCTTTCACAGGAGAGATGGCGGGGTTCTGATAAGAGGCCTCATCATTTTGGTGGTTTAAGTGGTGCCTAATATGGAGGCAAGGGTACCTTTGGTAGAGGCCATCCTCCTAGGCCATTTCATTAAGTGCGCCAGGCATCCTACAATGCTTCAGGTGCTCGCGGCGGTCATATATCTCATTCCGACCAGCTAGCCTACAGTGCACCACCTGCTCCTATTAGTGTACCTTCGCTCTAGAGTTTTCAGGGTGGTTACTCAAGTCGATAGGGTTAGTTTCATGGTCAGCAGCCACAACACTCGAGGTCCTGTTATACTTGTAGAGTTCGAAGGTACATTTTTAGATTTACCCTTGGGCACCGAGTAACTCACAACAACAGGATTCTTGTGCTATGGTCCCGGCACCGGTGGCTTCACCACCCGCTCAGACAACTAAATATGGAGGTCAAACCGCTAAAGGTGGAGGCAAGCCTGCTAGAGGTCGTCCTGGAGATGTAGTTCAGAGTGGTGGCCCCCAGCTCTGATGTTACGCTTTCCCAGCCAGGCCTGAGACTGAGTCATCTGATGCTGTTATCATAGATATTGTTTTAGTAGAGATGCTTCAGTTCTATTTGATTTGGGCTCTACTTATTCTAATGTGTCATCCTATTTTGCTTCATATCTGGTTGTGCCTCGTGATTCTATGAGTGCTCTTGTGTATGTGTCCACACTTGTGGGAGATTCTATTATTGTAGATCATGTCTATCATTCATGTATGGTTACTACTGGGAGTTTCGAGACTAGCATAGATCTCCTACTTCTCGATATGGTTGATTTTGATGTCATTTTTGGATATGGATAGGTTGCCACTTTATCATGCTATATTGGATTGTCATGCCAAGGTGGTGACCTTAGCCTTTCCAGAGTTGACTCCATTAGTGTGGAGGGGAACTCTTGGCCATTCTACCAGTAGGGTTATCTCCTATATGATGGCTCAGCATATGTTTGAGAAGGGGTATTTAGCTTATTTGGCTTGTGTCCGCGATTCTAGTACGGAGGTTCCTTCTATGGATTCATTACTAGTTGTTCGTGAGTTCCCAGAGGTGTTTCCAGCAGATATGATACGTATGCCACTCGATAGAGATATTGACTTCTGTATTGATTTGGATCCAGGCACTCAACCCATTTCTATTCCTCCATGACGTATGACCCTGCAAGAGTTGAAAGAATTGAAGGAGCAGCTGCAAGATTTGCTTGATAAGGGCTTCATTAGACCTAGTGTCTCACCCTAGGGTGCATCTGTGTTTTTTGTGAAGAAGAAAGATGGATCGATGAGGATGTGCATAGATTAATGCAGTTGAACAAAGTCACTATTAAGAACAAGTACCCATTGCTAATGATTGATGACTTATTTGATTATATTCAGGGTGCCAATGTGTTTTCGAAGATTGATTTGAGGTCTGGCTACCATCAATTGAGGATTAGGGCATCTGATGTCACTAAAACAGCTTTTCATACTCGATATGTGCATTATGAGTTTCTAGTAATGTCATTTGGGTTGACAAATGCCCCAGCAACATTTATGGATTTGATGAACCGGGTGTTCAAGTCCTATTTGGATTCCTTTGTGATTATGTTTATTGATGATATCTTGATCTACTCCCGCAGTCGATATGAGCACGAGCAACATCTTCAGATCGTACTTCAGACTCTGAGAGATATCCAGTTGTATGCCAAGTTTTCAAAGTGTGAGTTTTGGTTGGACTTAGTCACTTTCTTGGGGCACGTATTATTGGCTGAGGGCACATAGGTGGATCCTAAGAAGATTAAAGTAGTGCAGAACTCGCCTAGACCCACTTCAGCTACGAAGATCTGGAGTTTCTTGGGTTCGGCGGGTTATTACCGTGTGTTTGGGGAGGGGTTTTCATCTATAGTTGCCCCATTGACCAGGTTGACCGAGAAAGGTGTCCTACTCAGATGGTCAGACGAGTGTGAGGCAAGCTTTCAGAAGCTCAAGAGTACTTTGACTACGGTTCCAGTGTTGATTGCATATGTGTCGCTCCAAAACGCACACGCAAGTATACGTGGTCGTACAAGTAATAATATGATAAGTCGAGTGTCGAACCCACAGAGACTTATATCAACTACTCACTAACATGCCAATATTGTTATTCCGTCAAGCTATATTCGAGTCCAATATGTTTAAATATACTAATTATAATTCAAAGTAATAATTAAATTATCAAGTAACGAGTTTATTTTTGTGTATTCAATAGAGATAAATATTCCATGGTTGTGATCTATTCACCAATCATATTGTGTTCTAATTGACTCTTCCCTTCATATAATTCACTCATGGTTGCTAATTAATCGATAAATGCTCTCATAGCCTTCTCCCGAAGTACTACTTGCCTATTCTCAATAGATTAATGCCTATATTCCTATGAAATCAATCTATTAAGAACGCATTAAGATCATGATATTCAATTAAGCATGGTGCCTAGGTATATTCCTATCCTAACCACAAATCCTCTCCCCCTAAGGGTTAAGATCATGCTCTCTTCAATTCTTCTCTAATCTAAACATGACTTTCCCAAGCATAGCATAGATAGTAAATAGAACTTAACTGATGGCCAGACAATTAAGCAATTAAACTCAGAATTGAAGAAACAACCATATATGAGCAAATTATAATCAAGATCAAGTCAATATCAAAAAACAATAATCATGGCTAAATCACAACCCCAGAACAGTGGGTTTTAGCCACACATGTTAGTGTAGATCACAAATAGATTCAATTCCATCCCAAAATGAAGAAAACTAAGAGAAGAAAGAAAGAACTTGATGATCCAAACACTTGTTGCTTCTTGCTTTCTCTATTTCTCTCTCTAAACTCTGCAAATCTCCATCCTCTAGATCTTGGGCGAGCTTAACTTTAATTAAGCTTAGTGGGTTCTCTCCGAAATTCTAATTTTACCCCTAATTACGTTTTCCCGGACTGGACACGCGCGAAGTCTCGCGGTACTTCACGCAGTATTCTATCTCGGCTTCTCAAGTGCACGAACAAGCGTGCGACTTCGCGCGCGACTTTGCGCAGTACTTCGCACGTCTGGGCCTGAGTTTCTTCCATTTTCTTATCTCGTCCTTGTGCGTGCTCAACTCCGAGGGGTCATTTTTGCTCATAAATCATTCCAATCACCTTTCTCAAGCATCATATAGTTTCCTCCAATGCATACAAATCACAATTAGAGCCTATTTCTCATCAATTAACTAGAATATGTCATTGGAATATAATCAAGCGGAAGCATAAACAATAGCTAAATCACCCAGATTTCGCCTCTTATCAACACCTCACACTTAATTCATTGCTAGTCCTCGAGTAATCAAATCATACTCTATAGAGAATCCTTCACTCAACCATTTCCCCCTAACGCATTACACCTAGAACAATGTGCATATATCACGCCTAGCAGCGAACAATCCTAGCCTCAAAGACGACTCTCAAGTGCCATGCAATATTCACATATCCTCAAAGTATTCTACAAAGAAATCAAGACTTGCTTTTCCGTCATGAATCATATGCCCTCACAGTCACATCAACAAAACTGAATTCAATCCACACAATAGAGTCATATACTCATATATATCAAGTAAAACACTCACTCTCACAATTGAAGTCACATGCATGCAATTGGTACCATAAGCTTGCCCTTAATGTGAATCTCTACTAATATAGCTAGCTCGACCCAAAATCAATTAGGACTTTTTGATGGTTGTAATGTGGGCTAAGGGACGGGTAAGATACATTTAGTAATAGTGACTAACCTTCATAAGCACTTTAACACATCACATGAGCAATTTTTAGCGTAGATTCTTCAACCCACCTTTCATTCACAAATGATATCATCACACAAATACTTCCTTCTTCTTTAAGCACTCTATTAATTCATACCCACTAGCTAGAACAAGACACAATGTTTATTTATTTATTTATTTTTATTTTTCAAATTTCGCTAGTGGTGTATTCGTTACAAAACAAGTGCACCTTTCAACCTTTTACTGGTTTTGCCCAAAAGCCACCCCACACTTAGTTCCTTCTTACTTCTTTTAGCGTAGATTCTTCTCACAATTAAAGTGCTTTAAGAGGTGAAAGATCAAAACATTGTCAATTAAGAACAAAAGGGCATAGGCTTGTAACACAGTTGCCAAACAAAAGTTTAAAGGCTCAAAAGGTTTAGCTAGGGACAAATTTTATTTATGATTAGCAATTAAGCTCAAAAAGGTCAAAGAAAGCCTAAAATTATTTTTTCAAACCGAGCATCACCTATGATTTCGCTTCAACTCACATACCGGGCAAGTTCTAGACTTAAGTACAATGCATGGACTACACAACTACTCACCACACATGGCATATGACTCGTTCAGATCAGCTCATCAAGACGCTTCATTATAAGCATTCAATTCAGTAGCAAACATACAAATTAAGGCACTTTCAGTGAGATTCAACAATTAAGACTAAGCGTTACACTCTAGGGTCTATTGTGTTCAGGTGTGTCAATGCTATGGGTTCTCTTTCAATTTATATCTCGTAGCCCATTACCCTAATCTACAAATCAAAAGGAAAACAAAAATAAAAACTACTTATGCCCGGTTCAAGATACACCTTTGGAAAAGAGCCGCGGCATAAAGAAAAATCAAGGGGGAGTTGCTACAACTACCTAAGAAACACAAAAAAAAAAAACAAATTTTTTTTTGGTGTTTTGTCCGGGCTCATTTTCCTCAAGAAAATCGTCTAAAAAGATCCGTCATCAGGAAGAGCCTACAATGTTTCCTTTTTTTTTAATTTTTTTAAAACTAAGGATTCCTATTTTCTACCATCACTTATTAACGCTAAAAAAATTAAAAAATTAAGCAAGAGATTCATACACATATATACATAGAATGAAGTACCCCACCCCACACCGAAAGATAAAGACATGTCCCCTTGGCGTAAAATTAACAAGAACAGTGAGGCGAAGAGATTTCCCTGGAGCATCACTCTTGGTCGGAAACGGTTTTGGGGTTCACGTGGCACGCACGCCCCAAAGCGCGCAACCAACCCATGAACTTCTTTTTCGACTTGACTTGTCGGTCAACTATCTCATCCACCCGAGTGCCCAACTCAGTCAATGATGAGCGTATTCCAGCCACCTCCTGCTCCAATGCTGTGTACCGGGACAATCTGGCAGTTCCTGATATGGATGCTGCTCATGACAGCGCTATTGGTGCTGGCTCCTCCATTTGTTCATCAGCGTCCTTCGATGATGCGTCAGAACTACTTTCATCCTCTCCTCCTGTCGCTGCTGTTGGGGCTGGTCCCGCTGTGTTCTTGCCGGGTCGGATTGTGTAATCCCTTTTTACCAGCCCGTCTGTAGTAATATTTTCGGGCACTTGCACTTGCCGGCAAAGCTTAGTCACCAAGGATGGGAAAAAGAACCCATACTGGCGCTGAGGGCACCTAATAAACATCTCATCATGAATGACCTTGGCCATGTCAAATGGAAGGCCGTTGATGAAACACCAAATTAATGAGGCGCGGGGTCCATTCACCTCCGTAGTATTTTTGGAGGGGATGAGGTGACTATTAATCACATACATCCAGCACTTCGCCTTTGTAGTTAAAACGGAGGAGTGGAACTTCTCACCGCGGTCCAGCCACTCCACTGGTTTTCCGGGTACGCATATTGATTTAAAGAATCGATCCCACTTGGCTTCTGTTTGGGGTTTGGACCACTGATAAAAATATGTATTGTCACGCAGTGGGTCAGGAAAAGGATACGCAGTGCGTATAGCCTCGACGGAGGCATCCACTGCCTTGCGTCACACCGTGACCACATGGTTGACATGCTCTGACAGATTCGCATAGAATTTACGAATAACCATTACATTCGCCTCCCCTGGCTCGTCAATGAAAGCTTGCAAACCCCGCTCCATCAACTCATTGTACATGTGGGGACATCGTTCCTTGACCTTTTTTATGTCAATGCTCCTCTCCGAAATTGACTTCTTTGAAGACTTTACTGTGAAACGGGTCTCAGCCTCAGGTGAGACAAATTTGTTGCTGTCATAAGGACGGGCAGGGGCTGCCCTTTGGCGGCTTGAGGATGGACCTGTGGTCTGGCGCTTTCTCGGTGCCATAATACCTGAAAAACATTAATAGATTAGCTCAGCCCAACAAAAATAGTGTGACTTAATACGGTTACTCGGACTTCACACGCAAAATTGGTCACAACTACATAATCACACTCATTGAGGCTTTTCCACAAACACCTTGTGGGCATCAGGGTCTCACAACTTTTTGCTAAATGTCTTGCACAAGGGCTTCCCACAAAAGTTCATCCATAACCCAAATCAAGTCCTACCCACCCCACACTTACAACAAACTAACCCTATAACATATTTCACAAATATTGAACACCACAACACAAAATACAACTACACAAACCAATTGCATATGGTTCAACACACAAGAACAAAAAATTTTAAAAATATGACGATAAAAATAGAAGAAGAAAAGAAAGGAAAAGTAAAACTAGTGCTCTTACCTTGTGAAGGAGAAGGTGGGAGGTGCTAGGGATTTGGGGTAGACAGACGTGAGAGGGGGAATTGGTAGATGGCTGCTTGAAATTTGGGGGAAGCGTTGGATATGTTTGGGGTGTTTGGGTTGTGAAAGGGGAAATAAGGGTTTTGTTATGGACAAGGGGGGTTAAGGTAATTTGTTAATGATCAAACAAAATAACAAAATTTTTAAACAAAGAAAAAGAATGAAAAAAATTAAGTCTAATAACAAAAGTGCTGGAACTCGGACGGGGGGTCACGAAGTCGCGCAGTACTTCGCGCGGTCCAGGCAGAATACTTTCCCAAAGCGCGCGAACTCTGGTGCGAACTTTGGACTTCACGCGCCCTTTTTTTGTTCCAGGCAGAATGTTTTGCCCATGTGCGCGAACTTGTGCGTGAAGTGGGCACGAAGTCACGTGCCTGGGCGATTATTTTTGGATTTTGTTCACCTGTTTTGCTCCTGGTTGATGATCCTTTCGCCCGCCCTTCGTTGCCTGCACTTGTTAGCAAGTTAAAACTCAAAATCAAACACTACTACTACCTTTGGGTTGCCTCCCAACCAACGCCTTATTTAACGTCGTGGCATGACGCAAAGTATCGCTTACTCATCTGCTAGTACAACCTTGGTATTTTCACGATTAATCATTTCTCCCTAATAATGCTTGACTCTATGACCATTTACCAAAAATTTCCCTTTGCCATTTAAAGCTCGCAGCTCGATTGCACCATAAGGAGTAACTCTCACCACCTCAAACGGGCCTGACCATCTCAACTTTAGCTTCCCAAGGAATAGCTTGAGTCTAGAATTGAATAGCAATACCTGTTGGCCCGGCTCAAAGTGACGTGGCTTGATATGCTTGTCATGCCATCTTTTTGTCTTTTCTTTATAAAGTTTAGCATTTTCATAAGAGTGCAACCTGAACTCGTCTAATTCATTCAACTGCATAAGTCTTGTTTCACCTGCGGCTTCAAGGTCCATGTTCAGCTTCTTAATGGCCCAGTATGCCTTGTGTTCTAGCTCAACGGGCAAATGACATGCCTTCCCATACACCAGCTTGTAAGGAGACGCTCCAATTGGCGTTTTATAGGCAGTTCTGTATGCCCATAGAGCATCATCCAACTTTGCAGCCCAATCTTTCCTATTCACACTCACCGTCTTCTCCAATATTTGCTTGATTTCTCTGTTTGACACCTCGGCTTGCCCACTTGTTTGCGGGTGGTATGTGTTGACATGTGATTTTTGACCCTCCCCGAAATTTTACCCATTTTTAGCATGTAAATATTTAATATAGGCCTAATATAATTATTTCAACTATTTTTGACTTCTTTACTTTATTTTCATCAAAAAATAAAAAAATACAAAAATAGTTGCATATTACTCTATTTTAATCATGTATTAGATATTTTTAGAGAGATATGTTCCTTTGAACCTATTTTTATTTTAATATAATATTGAAAAATAAAAAAAAAAATAAAAATAATAATAGGACCTTATTTTTTATCTTTATATAATTTGAAAAATACAAAAAATAGTCTCATTAATATTTTGTAGTCATTTTAATCTTTAAAAAATACAAAAATAGTACTTTATATTTTATCTTTATATAAAAACGAAAATTACAAAAAAAAAAATAGTTTCATTAATATTTTGTAGTTACTTTAATCTTGAAAATACCCAAAAAATAGTTTTTTTTTAATTGTTAGTCTCATTTTAATTGTTATTTTACTTACGTAGGATTGATTAAATAAGATCGTGTTTTTATTCTTGATTGCGGGGAAAGAATAATATTAGGGTTCAAACAACCCATTTTTAGGCCCAAAATTCGGACATAGCCCATAACAACCCAAGCCTAATACCCGAAACCAAGCGCACTACCCTAAACCTATAAATACACTATTAACTATTCAGCCTAAGGGGAGACTGATCAGAGAGCGCCGCAGACCAAAAGGAGAAACCCCCCCCCCCCATCGGTGACAAAGGATCATCTTCTTCATAAAGAACTAACACAGCTAAAACAATACTCCTTCTTCAAAGACCAGCAACCATGTCCCTTGATTTGAAAAGTGATATCTGACTCTCATTTGAAAGAACAAAAAGTAGCAGACTTATGAGTTCCTAATTCACGAAGAGGAGAGAAAAAACGACAACTAAAACCCCATTCCAAAAAAAGGGTTTCAACGGCATATCCCCCCAAAAAAAAGAGATCATCCTCGATCTTCATCTCTCAGGTTCCACACCCAATTCCAAAAAATAATGACCTAGCTATTTCCCTTTATCAAAAATCAGTTGTTAAAATTAAAAAAAAAAACAAGTTTCTGCCGAGTGTATCGAAATTGAGGTGTGGATGTCGTTCGAGGTTGTCCGTTCGAGATTTCCGGGCAAATTTGTAGTTCGTTGAGGTCGCCGGTTGGTTGTTCCGTTCGGCGTCACCGGTCGTGGTTCTGGCTTCGGGTTCACTATTCCCGTTTTCTGTCCTTGTCTTGATTTACAAGAGAATTTTCAAAGAGTTCGTAAGTCCCTTTTTCCTTTTCATTTGGATCTGTTTTTGTTTAGCATCTTGTTTTATTTTCTTAGATCTTTAATAAATATGTACTATTGGTCTTTTGGTTTTGATAAAGATTCTAAATTTGATTGTTGAAAGGTTTGTAAAAAAAAAAAATCAATCTCTTTGTTAGGAAAATATGTGGGTAGGAGTAAGAGAGTGTACTGTTTCTTGGCCTGTTAGGTTTGAATTATTTAGGAAATTTGTTCTTAGATAAATGGTAAAATATAATCAATTCAATGGAATGATGGTTTTATTTTCTCAATTGGAAGTTTTTGTGAAAATGAAGGGATTGTTTCTTTTAACTTGTTGATCTTCTTTTGGATAGTTTTCCTTGTACTGGTTTTGTTAGTAAATGTACGAAAATAATTTTGATGTCTAGCATGTCATCTTATTCATGTTCTTTAGCCATATTGTTGCTCGTATCCCTCCATTTTTATAAGTAGATGGAATTTAAAAAAAAAAAAGAAGAATATTCTAGGAACTTGTTAGAATAGTAAAGTAAATGAGTCAATGCTTTAAATGAAATTCATTTCGTCAATAATATTCCAGCTAGTCTATCTTCTTAATCAATAAAGTTTGTTCCATAATAGATAATTCCAATAACTAAACATTACCCTCTTTCTACAATAATTTTTTTATGCATGGCCCTCATTTAATTAATATTTTACCTTTAGAATTCGGGACGTGCCATTTAGCGAATTTTTATGGCCTCCCGCAAAGTTAATAACACGTTAGCCACTTTAGGCGCGTTTTTAATAATTTTACCTTCTTAAATACGGGTGTGCATTTTATGTGACCCAAATCCAAATCCCAAAACGTTGAATAAAAATGTGTCGAGGATCCGGGTGCATTTCATGTGATGTGATCCGAAAATACGTTCTTAAACGACGTTCACTTTCTTAATAATTGACTAAAAGCGGTAAATAATTCTAAAAATTGCACTATAGGTTTAACATGTATAAAAATCAAAATTTAGCCAAATATAGCAGTTGAGCGACCGTGCTAGAACCACGGAACTTGGGAGTGCCTAACACCTTCTCCCGGGTTAACAGAATTCCTTACCCGGATTTCTGGTTCGCGACTGTAATACAGAGTCAAACCCTTTCCTCGATTTGGGATTCAAACCGATGACTTGGGACACCATAAATCTCCCAAGTGGCGACTCTGAATCTTAAACAAATGAATCCCGTTTCGGTTGTCCTTAAATTGGAAAAACTCCTTTATTACTATATCTCTTCACGGGGTGTAGTAGCGTAAAAAGGAGGTGTGACAGTATGTTGTTGCAACTCTGTGGCGAACTCCATATTTGGCTAAGAGGTTATTCAACAATCGATTACAAAAATGAGTCCCTTCATCACTGATTAAGGCACGTGGAGTCCCAAATCTCGAGAATATATCCTTTTTCACAAACGCAGCTACCACCATGGCATCATTTGTCGGCAAAGCAATTGCCTCCACCCATTTTGACACATAGTCAATGGCTAGCAAAATGTACTTGTTTCCTCTGGACGGTGGAAATGGCCCCATAAAATCTATTCCCCACACATCAAAAAGCTCAACTTCTAGAATGTTATTTAGGGGCATCTCATGTTTCCTTGTGATTGTGCCCGTTCTCTGACATTGGTCGCACTTATTAACAAATGAATGGGCATCTTTGAATAAAGTTGGCCAAAAGAGGCCGGATTGTACCACCTTTGCAGCTATTCTATCTCCTCCATGATGGCCCCCATAAGGTGATGCGTGGAAATCATACAACACTAATTCTACCTCTTTTTCAGGAATGCATCTCCTCATCAACTGATCAGCACATTACTCAAACAAATAGGGCTCATCCCAGTAATAGAAGTTCACATCATGTAAAAACCTCTTTCGAGCTTTAGATTGTATTTCGGGAGGAAGTACCCCACTCACAAGATAATTTACATAGTCTGCGTACCACGGGGGAGAGTCTTGGGTTATAGCAAAAAGTTGCTCATCAGGAAATACTTATTTAACCTGGCCACCTTCCTCCACGTGGTCGTGGTTTTCCAACCTTGATAGATGGTCAGCTACCTGGTTCTCTGTCCCCTTTCGATCCCGTATTTCTACATCAAATTCCTGTAGCAGTAAAACCCAGCGCATCAATCTAGCCTTAGACTCCTTTTTGGTAAATAAATACCTGATAGCTGCATGATCGGTTGTGGACTATGACTTTTGTTCCCACCAAGTATGCCCGAAATTTCTCAAAAGCCCACACAATAGCTAACAACTCCTTTTCAGTGGTGGTGTAATTCAATTGGGCATCACCAAGAGTCTTACTCGCATAGTAGATGGAATAAAACACCTTGTCCTTCCTCTGGCCTAACACTGCCCCAATCGCATGATCACTCGCATCACACATAAGCTCAAAAGGTAAAAAACCAATACGGTGCCACAATAATGGGAGCAGTCACTAACTTCTTTTTAAGTTCTTCAAATGAGTTAAGGCAAGCATCATCAAAGTTGAATGTCACATCTTTTTCAAGCAGCCTACACAAAGAAGTAGCAATTTTTGAAAAATCTTTAATAAAGCATCGATAGAATCCCGCGTGTCCCAAGAAACTCCGGACACCCTTCACTGAAATTGGTGGAGGTAATTTTTCAACCACCTCCGCCTTTGCTTTATCAACTTCAATGTCGCCCCCAGATACTCTGTGACCCAACACTATGCCTTCTTGTACCATAAAGTGGCACTTTTCCCAATTCAGTTCCAGATTTGTTTCTTCACAGCGGGCTAGCACCTTGTTTAGATTATTCAAGCAGTCATCATTGGAAGACCCAAAAACTGAAACGTCGTCCATAAACACCTCCACGAATTTTTTCACCATGTCGGTAAAAATAGCCATCACACACCTTTGGAAAGTGGCTGGTGCATTACAAAAACCAAACGGCATTCGCTTGAAGGCGAAAGTGCCGTAAGGACAAGTAAAATTAGTCTTCTCCTGATCCTCTGGACATATGACAATCCGATTGTATCCTGAATAACCATCAAGGAAACAGTAATATTCATGCCCGGCCAACCTGTCTAGCATTTGATCGATGAATGGGAGTGGGAAGTGATCCTTGCGAGTTGCCTTATTGAGCCTTCTATAATCAATGCAGACTCTCCATCCCGTAATAGTACGAGTGGAGATTAGCTCATTCTTCTCGTTCTCAACTACAGTTATTCCTCCCTTTTTTGGGCATACATTGAACCGGGCTTACCCAGTTGCTATCAGAAATGGGAAAAATGATACCTGCATCAAGCAACTTGATTACTTCCTTTTTCACTACCTCCTTCATAATAGGATTCAATCTCCTTTGATGCTCTATACTAGGGCGGTGTCCGTCCTCTAAAAAGATTTTGTGCATGCAAAACGAGGGACTAATACCCTTGATGTCACCTATAGTCCACCCAATGGCCTTTTTATGCTCGCGGAGGACTTTGAGCAATTTTTCTTCTTGAGTGCTGGTCAAGCTGGATGAAATAATTATGGGCAGTGTCTCGAAGTTTCCCAAATAAGCATAGCGTAGATGCATTGGAAGTGGTTTGAGTTCTAGCTTCAGAGCTTCTTCAATTGATGGCCTGGGAGAGGTCAGCGCAACAGGTCAATCCAACTCTTCAAATTTTCTGAACCCATGTACATAATTGCAGGACATATCTAGCATTTGCTCGATTTCTCCCATTCTTTCATCTTCATGGTTTTCTCCATCCCCAATCAATACTCGTTCAACAGGATCTGCGGGGCTCATATGGGTACTAACAAAGTAGCATCACTCTCCACCATCGAGATCATGGATAACTCCTCATAATGGGATGGTAACTTTAGTGCTCTATAAATATTGAATACCTCCACATGGTCACCTACTCTCATTGTCATTTTTCCTTCGCAGACAACAAAAATGGCTCGGCCCGTGGCTAAGAATGGACGCCCCAAAATAAATGGGACTTCCAGATCAAGCTCGTAATCCAGAATAATAAAATCAGCGGGGAATATGAAAGAGCCCACTTGAACTAGCACATCTTCAATCACTCCCTCAGGATGAGCAAGGGAGCGATCAGCTAATTGTAAGATAACTATCGTTGGGTGCGGTTCACCCAACCCTAACTGTCTGAATACAGATAGCGGCATCAAATTGATGCTCACTCTAAGATCACATAAATCTCACCCAACAGCGTGTTTACCAATGGAGATGTGGATATTGAAACTACCTGGGTCCTTCAATTTCTGAGGTAGCTTTCCTTGAATTCTGGAACTGCACTCCTCAGTGAGTGCCACAGTCTCGAACTCGGTCAGCCTCCTTTTATTAGCCACAATGTCCTTGACGTACTTTGCATATTTAGGTACCTCTTGTAAGATGTCAACCAATGGAATATTAATCTGTACTTGCTTCAAGATATCAAGAAACTTTTTATAAGCGGCATTGTCTTTTAACTTCTGCAATCTTTGAGGAAATGGAGGTGATGGCCTTATAATCAATTGTGGGGGCTGCTCAGTCACCGCCTCTCCAGTTGGTTTCTCTGGCTCCGAGGCTTTCTCTGATGTTGATTCTATAGTGGCCGGCCTCTCATTAAAAGTCACCTGGTTCCTCTTTTTATGAAGAACTTCCTCAAGTTGTCTCCCATTCCTTAACGACACGGCATTAATGCCTGCCTTAGGATTTGCTTCAGTGTCGCTTGGAAGAGCTCCAGCTGGTCTCGTGTTTTGAGCACTGGCTAGCTATCCCATTTGACGCTCCAAATTTCTCACTGTTATGACGAGGGATTGCTGTTCAGCCATCATTTTTTTAAACATTTCTTCAAGATGGCTTGTAGAACTCGCTTGTTGCTCACCTTGCGGTGGTCTGCACTGCTGTTGAGGTGCTTGAGGCCTGTATTGATTCTGAGTGTCCTGGTTTCCACCCCAAGAGAAGTTTGGGTGGTTCCTCCAATTGGGATTGTACATGTTCCCATATTGATTTTCTTGGCCCCTATTTGAATTACCCACGAAGCAGACAAACTATGGGTTTGCGGGACATATGTCACTCGTGTGTCCCTCTCCGCATATTTCACAAAAAGCTTGAACCTATTGTACCTACTGCTTGTTGATATTCACGTTCATCTGGTTGACTTGATTGGTTAGTGTAGCAATCTGCGCAGATAATGCTGAGACGACATCTAACTCGAGAACCCCTGCAGACGTTTGCACAGTGTGTCTGCCCATTTCTCCTTGCCAATCCGGATTGCTCTTGGAGAATTTGTTCAATAATGCATATATCTCATCAAAGCTTTTCTCCAACACTTGACCCCCAGCTACAACATCTACCATGATCTTTGTTTTAGAATGTAATCCTTCTATGAAAGTGTGAGCTAACACTTCATTTGTCTGATTATGATGAGGACAGTCTCTGAGTAGCCCTTTGAACCTTTCCCAGGCTGAGTATAAAGACTCTCCTGCTTTCTGTTTGAAGGTAACTATCTCACTTCTAATCTTTGCAGTTTTGCCTGAAGGAAAGAACCTTGCCAGAAATTTTCTTGCCAAATCGTTCCATGATGGAATGGAATTTGCTGGTTCTACCTTTAGCCATCGCTTAACTTCACCCAACAGAGAAAATGGAAAAAGTGTGAGCCTCGCATAATCTGGAGTAGCCCTGTTAGTGATATAAGTATCACTAATCTCCAAGAAGTTCAGAATGTGCCACTGTGGATCCTCGTGTGGAAGACCCATAAATTGCCCGTTTGCACGAAGCATCTGGATCATGCTCTGTTTCAGCTCAAAGTGCCTGGTGATTATGGGCTTCACTATACTGGAGGTGACATTAGCAATGCTGGGCATCGCCACCTCCTGAACAGCCATGGGTTGCCCCTCTGCCATGTCTCTTGCTTCTCTCAACCTCCTATAAAATATTCTCTCAGGTTCCGGATCAAAGCCTTGAAGTCGATCCTGGCTTCTGACCCTATGCATTCAATCAAATTTCCTCAGATCCACACAATAATCAAGTAATGTAAGGCTCAACTAAAACAAACAATTAAAGCAACAACTAACAAGTAGCTAATATTAAGTCCCCGGCAACAGCGCCAAAAACTTGTCGCTCCAAAACGCACACGCAAGTATACGTGATCGTCCATGTAATAATATGATAAGTCGAGTGTCGAACCCACAGAGACTTATATCAACTACTCACTAACATACAAATATTTTTATTCCGTCAAGCTATATTCGAGTTCAATATGTTTAATTATACTAATTATAATTCTAAGTACTAACTAAATTATCAAGTAACGAGTTCATTTTTGTGTATTCAATAGAGATAAATATTCCAGGGTTGTGGTCGATTCACCAATCATATTGTGTTCTAATTGACTCTTCCATTCATATAATTCACTCATCGTTGCTAATTAATCGATAAATGCTCTTATAGCCTTCTCCCGAAGTACTACTTGCCTATTCTCAATAGATTAACACCTATATTCCTATGAAATCAATCTATTAAGAACACATTATGATCATGATATTCAATTAAGCATGGTGCCTAGGTATATTCCTATCCTAACCACAAATCCGCTTCCCCTAAGGGTTTAGATCATGCTCTCTTCAATTCTTCTCTAATCTAAACATGACTTTCCCAAGCATAGCATAGATAGTAAATAGAACTTAACTGATGGCCAGACAACTAAGCAATTAAACTCAGAATTGAAGAAACAACCATATATGAGCAAATTATAATCAATATCTAGTCAATATCAAACAACAATAATCATGGCTAAATCACAACCCCAGAACAGTGGGTTTTAGCCACATATGTTAGTATAGATCACAAATAGATTCAATTCCATCACAAAATGAAGAAAACTAAGAGAAGAAAGAAAGAACTTGATGATCCAAACACTTGTTGCTTTTTGCTTTCTCTATTTCTCTCTCTAAACTCTACAAATCTCCATCCTCCATATCTTGGGCGAGCTTAACTTTAATTAAGCTCAGTGGGTTCTCTCCGAAATTCCAATTTTACCCTTAATTACATTTTCCCGGACTGGACACGCGCGAAGTCGCGCGGTACTTCGCGCGGTATTCTTCCCCGGCTTCTCAGGCGCGTGAATAAGCGTGCAACTTCGTGCAGTACTTCGCGCGTCTGGGCCTGAGTTTCTTCCATTTTCTTATCTCGTTCTTGTGCGTGCTCAACTCCGAGGGGTCGTTTTTGCTCATAAATCATTCCATCACCTTTCTCAAGCATCATATAGACTCCATTTCCTGCAATGCATACAAATCACAATTAAAGCCTATTTCTCATCAATTAACTAGAATATGTCATTGGAATATAATCAAGCGGAACAATAAAAAATACCTAAATCACCCAGATTTTGCCTCTTATCAATATGCGTCGCGATAGTTGAACGTTTCATGAGAAAAATTATCATGTTCATGACTTAGAGTTGGCAACCATTATTCATGCGCTAAAATTTTGGAGGCACTATCTTAATGGCGTGTCGTGCGAGGTATTCACGGATCATTGGAGTCTACAGTAGTTGTCCAAATATAAGGACATCAATTTCAGGTAGAGTAGATGGTTGGAGCTATTAAAAGACTATGATATCACCATCTTATATCATCCCGGGAAGGCCAATATGGTGGCTAATGCCTCTAGTAGAAAGGCAGTGAGTATGGGCAGCCCTGTGTACATTCCACTCGGTGAGAGACCCTTTGCATCAGATGTTCAAGCTTTGGCCCATCAGTTCGTGAGGTTGTATGTTTCAAAGCCCAGTCGTGTTCTATCTTACACAATCGCTTGGTCTTCCTTATATGAGCGCATCAGGGATAGACAATATGATGACACTCATTTTCTTGTCCTTAGGGACACGGTGCGGCACGACGGAGCCAGGCATGTTACTGTTGGAGATGATGGAGTTTTGAGGATGCAGGGTCGTATTTGTGTGACCAATGTAGATAGACTTTGTGATTTGATTCTTGAGGAGGCCCAAAGTTCCCAGTATTTTATTCATCCGGGTGCCGCTAAGATGTATCAGGACTTGCAACAACATTATTGGTGGAGAACGATGAAGAAGGATATAGTTGCATATGTAGCTCGGTGTCTAAACTGTCAGCAAGTAAAGTACGAGCATCATAGGCCTAGTGGTTTGCTTTAGAAGCTAGAGATTCCTAAGTGGAAGTGGAAGCATATCACTGTGGATTTTGTTGTAGGACTCCCACAGACACAGAGGAAATCCAATGTGGTATGAGTTATTTTGGACAGACTAACCAAGTCAGCGCATTTCATTCATGTGGCAGTTACCTATTATTCAGAGCGGTTGGCTGAGATCAACATCTACGAGATCGTTCGTCTTCATGGTATGCCCGTGTCTATCATTTCTGATTGAGGTACGCAATTCACCTCGCACTACTAGAGGGTAGTACATCGTGAGTTAGGCACGTAGTTTGAGTTGAGCATAATATTTCATCCTCAGACGGACGAATAATTCGAGCGCACTATTCAGATATTGGAGGATATGCTCTGCACTTGAATTATAGATTATGGGTTTTCTTGGGATCAATTCATGCCACTTGTAGAGTTTGCCTACAACAACAACTACAAGTTGAGCATTCAGAAGCATCCGTGTGAGGTATTATACGGGAGGTGGTGCTGATCGTGAGTTGGATGGTTCGAGCTGGGGGAGGCTCGGTTGCTAGGTACCGATTTGGTACAAGATGCCTTGGATAAGGTTAAGATTATTCAGGTTCAACTTTGTATATCTCTGTTAGGCAGAAGAGTTATACCGACCATCGAGTTTGTGATGTTGTATTCATGGTCGGAGAGAGGGTATTTCTCTGAGTTTCACCCATGAAGGGTGTGATGAGGTTTGAAAAGAAGGGCAAGTTGAGCCCTAGGTATATCGGGACCTTTGAGATTCTTGAGAGAGTGGGTGAGGTGACTTACAGGCTCGTATTACTACCTAGTTTATCAGTATTCCATTCGGTGTTTCATGTTTCCATGCTCCGGAAGTATCACGGTGATCCGTCCCATGTGTTAGATTTCAGTTCGGTCCAGTTGGACAAGGATTTGAGTCATGAGGAGGAACCGGTGGCTACTCTATCCCAACAGGTTTGACAGTTAAGGTCATAGAATTACCCTTCAGTTCAAGTGTATTGGAGAGGTCAGCCGGTCGAGGCAGCTACTTGGGAGTCCGATTCAGACATGCGGAGTAGATATCCACACCTTTTAACCAGTTCAAGTACTTTTCTATGCTCGTTTGAGGACGAACGGTTGTTTTGGAGGTGAAGTATGTGATGGCCTGATAGGGCATCTAGAGTTTTAAACCCTAATTCCATGTTTTGAAACCTCAAATACCTCATTTTAGCCTTCCTCAATTTGCGTGCACAATCTGGGTCTTTTTCCATAAGGCTTTTATGTTAAAAATTGATAAAGTAGGAAATTTTGCCTTTAAAATCTATTTGAGTTAACTTCGGTCAATGTTTTGAGCAAATGAACCTAAATCCATATTTTAACGGTCTAGGTGGGTCCGTATCGGTATTTAGGACCTGGGCATATATACGAAATTGAATTCGGAGGTCCCTAGCTCGATTTATCGCATTTTGTTGAAAAATTGAAGTTTAAAGGCTTAATGAATTTAAAGGTTTGACCAATGTTTGACTTTGTTGATACTGGGTCAATATTTTGGTTCTGAAATTCGGTATAGGTCCATTACTATGTTTATGACTTGTCTGCAAAAATTGGTGAGAAATGGAGTATGTTTGACGTGATTCGGACGTCCGATTGTTAAAATAGAAATTCTAAAGTTTTATTCAAAATTTCATTTGATTTGGTGTCTGATTCTTAGTTCTAGGTGTTATTTTGGCGATCTGATCGCTCGAGCAAGTTCGTATGATGTTTTTGGACTCATGTGGATGTTTGGTTTGGAGTCCCGAGGGCTTGGGTGAGTTTTGGATAGTCCGTGGAGTGACTTTGGACTTAGAAACAATGTTGGTGTTCTTCAGTACTGGTGCAGGTCTCTGGCCTTGCAATTGCGAGGTCAGTGTTCGCATTTGCAAAGAAAACAAATTCATGATTTTCTCATTTGCACAGTGGGACAGGGTCAACAGGGTTTGCAATTGCGATCAAGATGGTCACATTTGCGAACAAACCATCGCAATTGCAACAACAACATAAGAGTGAAGACTTCGCATTTGCGAAGGATTTTTCATATCTGCGGGGTTCGCAATTGCAAACCCCAGGTCGCTATTGCGACATTTGCGCTTGGACTTAAGATGGAAAATGGGATATTAGTTCATTCTCTCAAATGTTCAAACCTAGAAACCTTAGTGGCGATTTTTCCAAGAACTCTTCTTCCCAATTCTTTGGTAAGTAATTCTAACCTACTTTCTTTTATTTACCCTATACATTTCATAAGATTTCAACCTAAAATCTAGGATTTTCATGATAGAAATTGGGCGTTTGGGTAGGAAAACGGATTTTTGTAAAATTAGAATTTAGACCTCAATTGAGGTCGGATTTCAAAATAAATTGCATAGCCGGGCTCGGGGGTAAATGTGTAATCGGGTTTTGGCCCGATTTTTGGGTTTGGACCAAGCAGGCCTGGAAGTTGACTTTCGTTGTCTTTTTCAATAATGAGCAAAATTGAATCTTTTGCATTCATGGGTAGTTCCTACAAGTTATGTTGAATCATTTGGTTGGTAATTTGTTAGATTTTGTTGGTTCGGAGGCTTGTTCGAAAGGCAAATCCATGGTTGAGCTTTGAGTTGACCTTTGGACCGAGGTAAGTGTCATGGTTAACCTTGACTTGAGGGATTAGGACTTGTTTGTTTATTTTCTACATGTTTAAATGTCGGATACAACGTATAAGTGAGGTGACGAGTACTTATGCGTTGTTGTAGGGTTAAAGCATGCGGGTGAGACTTGTTTCTTGTAATTTACTCCCTTCTATGATTATTATATCCATGATTATACTAGTTTATTACTAAATTGATCATTCTTTTTGCATTTACGGCTATTTGTGATAATTGAGTATTTTTTCTTGAAGCTGAGGTTGGTATTGTAGAACCGTTGTTGACGTAAGGTTTATTCTTGCTTATTCTATTTCACAAATTGTTATATGCTCATTGTTACATGGTAAGGGAGAGTGTTAAAGCACAAAGGGTGATGTTGTGCCGATTGTTGTTGTAATTATTGATTTATACATAGTGAGAGTCAAAGCACGAAGGGTATTGCCATGCCGTATCTACTATTTCATGATGAAATTGAGAGTATAAACACGAATGCTAATGTCGTGCCGTACTTTATCATTATGGATAGATTGAGAGTAAAAGCACGAAGGGTAATATATTGCCATTATTATTGTATCATGGTGGCACCGTTTAGTTTCTATTCATTATGTTATCCGTCTCTTTGGTTGAATGTTTATTTAAAGCTTCATGTTGTCATTTCCTGTTGTAGTACTATATCTTGTACCCCTTTTTGCATGTCCCTCCCAATAGTACATGTTAATTCTTTATTTGATGTTATGTTGTACGTATATTTTCATCTGTACAGGTTTAATTACGTGGGTGTCCTGTCATGGCCTCGTCACTACCTTGTCGAGGTTAGGCACAACACTTACAGAGTACATTGGGTCGGTTGTACTTATACTACACTCTGCATTTCTTGTGCAGAGTTTGGTACTAGTACCAGCTGTCCGTAAGGTGTATCAGCTTGGATTATCTCATTTGGAGACTCGACGTAAATCTGCTGACGTCCGCAGACTTTGAAGTCCCCTTCCATTTTCCCTATTTACTGTTCTTTTCATTCGAGACAGTTGTACTTATTTCAAACCATATTTGTAGAGACACTAGAAGCTCGTGTACTTGTGACTCCAGATATGGGTTGTATTTAGATATTGTTGATTATTATTCTATTTCGTACTTCATTCTAGAATTTTTGTTTAATTGGTTAAATATTTCAAGGTGGTTAAAATTTGTAAAGAATTACTCTAACATTGGCTTGCCTAGCAAGTGAAATGTTAGATGTCATCACGATCCTGAAGGTGGAAATTCGGGGTTGTGACATAACCACACTAATCCTATTCCATGTAGTACAATGCTTATTTACATAACAACTAACTAACTAACAAATCCAATCCCTGTGGAGACGATAATTATACTACGCTATCTTTGGCTAGCGAGCATAAATTTCATGTTGTATTTTGTGCTCGTCAAATTTTGGTGATGTTGTCGAGGATTGACAATCAATATTGTTCAAAATAGTTTTTGGTGGTAATTTAGGAATTTTTTTTTATTATTATTACTCAAAATTCTTTCATCTGTGTGTAGGCAACATGTTAAGTTCAATGGTGTATGACTCGATCCTCTTCAAAGGAATTGGTGCCATACAACCCAGAATTAGACAAGCACATGCGACAGTTGAGAAAGGAGGAGGAATCAACTGGATCATTCTTGGCTCAGACTTCGACTCAAGATAAAATGGAAAACAACAAGAATGATGGAGTAGACTTAGCTGCAAAAGAGGCAGCACAACATAGAGAACAAGCTGCACGATTAGCAGTTGAAGCAACCCTTAAAGCTGCTGATGAGACTGTCGAAGAGGATGGGGGTAGAAAATTCAATCTAAACGACCCATAGTTGAAGACTAATTCGAAAATATGGCTCCCAGTCCTGGGAGAGCATTAGGTGACTATGCCAGGCCGGTTTACAATCAGGGACTATCAAGTGTCAGACCTCCACCCGTAGTAGCAAATAATTTTGAGTTGAAGCAGGGCTTGTTAAAACAATCCAAAACAACAGTATCTTTAGAGGGACGGTGAATGAATATCCTAACACTCACTTAATAGACTTTAAGGAAATCATGAACACCTTTCAGTACAATAGAATGTCAAAAGATGCAGTCTACTTAAGGGCATTCCCCTTTTCACTGAAGGACGAAGCACTTGCTTCGAAGCTTACCAACTGGGTCGATCTGAGTATGAGAAGATATTATGAAAACGTTTCTTGACAAGTGCTTCTCAGCTGAATAGTTAGGGGTAATACATACCAAAAGGTTCGAAGAAGGAAGCCGCATAAGAGTATATAACCAACCTACCCTTCTGTATAACCTATTCACATTAGTGAAATTTAGAAGGGAAATCTACAACTTCTGCCAGAAAGACACTGAAACGGTCTTCGAAACTTGGAAAAGATTCAAAGAGATAGTGAGAAGGTGTCAACATAATGGAATCAAATTTTGGATATCACTCCAGGACTTTTGGGATGAACTGACACCCTCCTTACGACGAACTCTGAGTACTGCATTTGGAGGTCCTTTCATGATGAAAACTCTTAAGGAGATGGTTGCGATTCTTGATGATCTCTCTGAAGACGCTAACCAATGGCCCGCTAAGAGTAATGATGGAATAAAATCAGCTGGGTTTCACCTGGTAGACTCGAAAACATCAGTGCAAGCCCAGCTAGACATCATGGCCAAAGAGATAAGAAAGTTGACCTTAGCCAAGGTCTAGAGACATGCATCATCAGTTTGTGAATTTAGTGTAATGGGTCATTCAATGCATGAGTGTCAGGTCTCAACTACAGATAAAGTGGTAAATGTTGTGGGAAGTTTTTATAGAGTTAGCTACCAAAGTGGTAATAAGATTAACTCCATGGGGAATAAGCACCCAGATATTTTGTGGAGTTCACCAAGTGGTAGTCTGAACTCATGGCAACAGAATAATCTAAGACCCCACGAACAAGGAGCTCATTTCAGAATCAACAGAGGTAGCAATACCAGCCTCCACATTCTAATCATTCTAGCATGGAAGATTAGATGAAAACCTTTATTACTAAGACATATGAGAGGTTTGAAACTTGGAAAGACATATGGAACAACTTACTAATATATTATCTGAGAGGGTTCCAGGAACTCTACCTACTGATACCGAAAGGAATCCAAAAGAAAAAAATAAATGTGATGTCCTTGAGAAGTGGGAAAGTATTGAAGGACCCCATTGCAAAACAAAAGGGAGAGTTGATTGAAAAACAAGTGGAGAATGTGGAGGAGCAAAAAAATAACGACAATCAAGAAGGTGAAGTGAGGGTAGATCTAGATGATGGTCTGAAGAAGAATGGGAGGACTAGAGCTATAAAAGAGAAGAAGGATGAAAATTCAATGATTGGGGATACTGAGGAAAGAAACTACAAGCATGCTTTATCTTTTCCCCAAAAGCAAAAAAAAAAAGCTGGACAAACAATTTGAGCATTTTCTTGAAGTGCTCAAGAAGGTACTTGTTAATCTACCTTTATCAAATGTCGGCATATACTATGTTCCCGAAGGAGATATTGGCCAACAAGAGTAAAGTGGAAGAGACATCGGTTGTCAAGGTCATAGTGCATTGTAGTGCCATTCTACAAAATAAGCTTTCAAAAGTTTAGAGATTCAGGGAGTTTCATTATACCTTGCTCTTTAGAAAGTACTAAATTTGAAAAATCCTTGTGTGATTCAGGTGTTTCTATTAATCTTATGTCCTTGTCTATTTTCAGAAAATTGGAGGGAGAGATTGAAGATCAGATCTATACCTAAAAGAATAGTAGAGGATGTGCTATTTCAAGCAGACAAATTTGTGTTTCATGTGGACTTCATTGTAGTGAACATGGAAAAGAATAAGGAGGTCCATCTGATTTTGGGAAGACCTTTCTTGGCTATTGGCAGAGCTATTCTGGACATTCAGAAAAAGGAAGCTCATGATATGAGTGGGAGAAGAAAGAGTGTTGTTCAAGATGAAGAGCGAGCTGGAGAGAGTAAGCATAACAAGTGTGGGGTGTACCCGAAAAAGAAAGAAAGAAAACTTTCATCATGAATGTGTTCACTAGACCGGGCGTGCAAAGTGGACCCCGGCATTGATTCAGACCCAGACTAGATGATTCAGGGGAGTTTTCTTTACCTTTTACTTTTTATTTGTGTGTCATGGGGACATGCCACAATTTGAAATGTGTGGTGCATGATGCA
>MU697522.1:68281-84154 GCA_026770625.1 Nicotiana glauca | reverse complement strand
ATATATATATATATATATATATATATATATATATATATATATATATATATATATATATATATATATATATATATATAGTTCTATTATCTTTGTGTGTATTTTTCATTATTAAAAAAAATTAACTTTTCCCGACGATGGATTTCAATGACTATCTTCTTGAGGGATCAAAATCAAAGAAAAAAATTATCTTTCATTTTGGTTTTATTTTCTTAGGCAGTGTAACAATTCCCCCTTGATTTTTTGTTGTGCCGCAGTTCTTTTTTAAGGATTTTACTTGAACCGGGTGTAGTTAATTTTTCTTTTGTAGGAATAAAGAGAGTCTTGTGTCATTGTGCTGGTTGGGAGCAATTTTCCGTGACTGCATATACCTTCAGAATGGTGAGTGCCTTAGTTTTGACACCTAGGATAATCTCTTCACTCATGGATAAGTACATTAATTTGTTTGATTTTGACTTTTTTTAATTGCTTTGACTAGAGAGTCGGGATAGATCCGATCTTAAGTGAATTATGTGCGAAGGTGTTAGTAAGGTTTGTTGACATTCTGTGTGTGTTAGTTGATATCTAGAACTTGACCTGTGTATTTGCAAAGCGAAATAGCAGTTTTGTTCATGATGTGATAGAGGCGCTTCATTATTGAGCCAGTTATATGCTTTTACCCACAAAATTAATGTGTTTTCTTAGTTAGCCCTTTCAGCCAGTAATCCTTTTTATTTGGCAACCACACTACGAGCCTAACCTCTGTGTTTGAATTTATTATCTATTTGAATCTTTCACCTCGCTTGAGTACTTGAATTTGTTATGAGCTAGTTAAAAGTTAAGTAGAGGTATGGTTGGGTGTTTGAGTGGATAATAGAAAAAATGGAAAAATGTGCACTGTTTGAAAAATTGTGAGAGACACTTTTAAGGAATTGAAATAAAGAAAAAAATAAATTTGCTTGGTAAAAAATCAAAACTTTTAAAAGAGAAAATAAAGAGTTTGTGTATGTATTAGGAAAAAAAATTGATTCCTTGTTGGTGGTAGTTCTCATATTATTCGTTGCTTAAAGAAATTGGGGTTTGGTGCAATTTAGTTGTGAATGTTGGGATTTGGTTCAACATAACTATGGGGTTTGAATTGTTAATGTATATGTATTAAAGTGTTTAGGTAGGTGTAGTCACTATATCCAAATGTATCCTACTCGTCCCATAGTCTAAATTACAACCAATTAAAGTCCTACTTGATCTTTGACTGAATGAGCTCAATACGTCTTCTGTGGCATATGAATTTTAATTCTGTGAGTGAGTAAATTCTTTCTATCTTGAGTTCCTATTTGTTCTTGAATTTTATTGTGTGTGGAACTACTCTCTATGTTTGGTGTGAGGGCACATGATTTGCAAAGGAAAGGTATGATCTTTGGCCTCTGTATTAATGTAAGTGAGCAGGCGGTAAAAAATACTTAGTGCTTTTGAGTCGAGTCTTGAGCCTAAGATGTTACAGTATGATGCATAGTCTGCATTAAATATTCTTGGAATGATGCGTTAGGGAAGTTGTTTGATGAGAAGGTCATCTCTGTGTGAAGTGTAGTTTGATTGCTCGAGGACGAGCAATGGTTTAATTGTGGGGTGTTAATGGTAGGCTAGAAACCCATGTTTTAGTCATATTTTGCACTCTGATTATTGCACATTATGTCATGACCCCAGTTCGCCCTCTGTGAACTATTGTGACGGCACCTAGTCTCTACGACTAGGTAATCCTAAATTTCGGAAGATAACCAAACTTGCAGAAATAAAACGGTCCAAAAATAGAAATAAAGCAATAATAGTGCTAAATGTGCCACTCGGCATACACCATATATATATATATATATATATATATATATATATATATATAAGTCTCAAAACCAATATCTAAATCCAAGACCCGGAACCCCACGAATCACAAACTGAGATAAATACTACATAGCTCTAACTCCAGAATGTCTAATAAAAGCAGAAAGATACAGAAGGGCTAAATACTAAGGCATGAATAGAAAGGGACTCCTTGGTGTGTGGACGCGACAGATGTACCTCGGAGTCTCTATGCAGTCGCCTCCCTCAAGGATGGTAGACCTGATCAGCAGTACCTGGATCTACACGTGAAAAACATGCACAGAAGAGGCATGAGTACACCACAGCGGTACTCAATAAGTGCCAAGCCTAACCTCGGTTGAGTGACGAGGAAGGTCAGGGTCATACTGAGGTTAAATAAATAATCAAGTGACCGGATAAAATAAGCTGTGAAATTGAGAATCAATGGTAGGAATCTATATAGCATAATAAGAGTGCAATAACAGAAACAGAATAAAGGCAAACACAAGGAAATACCCCACACAACAAGGATAATAACCCGGGATCTCTTGGTATCCCGAGAATCTCTTGGTATCCTCAATATATACATCAGGGATCTCTTGGTATCTCGAGTATATCTTGGTATCCTCAACACATGCCAGAGATCTCTTGGTATCCCGAGGATCTCTCGGTATCCTAAATATACGTGCCGAGGATCTATTGGTATCCCGCACCTTAGTCCAAATCATAATTTCATGCTGGGGATCTCCCGGGATATCGTCCCGTAGTCCCAAATTAAAAACACACACCAGCAACACAAGAATATTAAATTAAATGCCAACTTCATACAAGTAAATTGTTAATTCTAGCCTAACATGCTTCACGTAATACAATTAAGGCAGTTTAAGCCAATAGGCAATTAAGTCAACTAGCAATGCTTTTCTAACTAACAACAGGCTAAGTTTGCAAGTAAAATAAAACAGGAAGGAAAGGAACTCAATTTAAATACTTAAAGTAGAACCGGGTTTTCAACAATTTGTTCAAGTACGCACTCGTCACCTCACGTACAAGGCATTTCAATTATCAAATATCATATCCTAAAGGGAAGGTCCCCCACACAAGGTTAGGCAAGCCACTTACCTTGAACCGGCTCAAAATCAACCCGAGACACGTTCTTGCCACGAGTATTCGACTCCAAATGGCCCAAATCTATTCAATTCAATTTCATAATATAAATAACACTTCAAGTAACTAATTCTACAATTAAATTCTAAGCTAATACACGAATTAGGTAAAATAACCAAAATGCCCCTTGGGCCCACATCTCGGAATCAGGTAAAATTTATATTTTTAGAATCCTCATACCCTCACGAGTCAAACCATACCAAAATTATCCAATTCTGATACCATTTGGTCCTTCAAATCATCATTTTACATTTTTGAAAGATTTCACAAATTTTCTTCCCAAACTCCATCCCATATCATGAATTAAATGATGAATTCAATGATAGATTCATGTACTCTAGCCAAATGTGAGTTCGAATCACTTACCCCGATGAATTTCTTGAAAAACCTTATAAAAATCGCCAAAATCTGAGTTCTCTAGGTCAAAATATGAAATAAAACCCAAAACGTCGTATTTATAGAGCACCCCCAGATTTCCACTACTGCGGAGCGCACAAAAACAATTGCGGACTGCACAAAACCAGTGTTGTCCGCACAGGTTTTGACTGCAGTGACAGACTTTAGTATTTTGGGCATAACTTTTGCTACAGATGACAAATTGGTATTTCTTTACCTTTCTGGAAACTAGACACGAAGGGCTACAACCTTCGTATTTTAATCATCCCCAAATTCCTTGTAGGTCAAAAGATATGTGCTTCCGGAGTAGGAGCAGTGAAATTTTCCTCACTGCGGACCACACTGCATTTTGTGTGGCTGAACAACCCCCACCGCGGACGCACTAGACTTTGTGCAAACAGAACTGGTGGGTTCCGAGTCCTGCAACTCTTTTGGACCTGCAACAGCTATGATTTTCGGCCTAAAAACATCCCAAAACTCACCTGAGGCCCCCGGAACCTCAACCAAAGGCACCAACATATCCTAAAACCTTATTCAAAGTTGTTCTAATCATCAAAACACCTCAAACCACATCAAATCACTCAAACACATCTGACTCAAGCCTAAGTTTCTAAAAAACTTCCGAATTACGCTTTTGATCAAGAACCCAGCCAAACTATGTCTGAATGACTTGAAATTTTGCACACACATCCCAAATGACATGATTGAACAACTGCAACTCTCGGAATTACATTCCGATCCTCGGATCAAAATCTCAACTTTCGACATTTCAAACCTAAATTAGCTATAGGCCTCTAAAACACAATCCAAACACGCTCCTAACCCCGAAATTACCCAACTAAGCTAACGGAACCATTGGATTTCCATTCCGAGGCCGTCTTCACATTGTTCCGACTACGGTCAGCTTTCCAACACTTAAGCTCTCATTTAGGGACCAAGTGTTGCAAAACTCTCCGAAACTTAAAACCGAACATCTCAGCAAATCAAAATAGCAGAAATAAACTTGGGGAAAGTAGTTAATAGGCGATCAAGGCATTAATTCTTAAGACGACCGGCCGGGTCGTCACATCCTCCTACATTTAAACCTTCGTTCGTCATCGAATGAGCATAGAGACATACCTAAAATAATGAAAAGATGAGGGTAACGGCTGCGCATATCATGCTCGGTCTCCCAGGTCGCCTCCAGGACCGGCTGACCCCGCCACTGAACCTTCACTGATGCAATGTTCTTTGACCTCACCTTTCTAAATTGCCTGTCCAATATTGCCACTGGCTCCTCAACATAAGATAGATCCTTGTCCAACTAGACTGAGCTGAAATCCAATATGTGCGACGGATCACCGTGATACCTCTGGAGCATCGAAACATGAAATACCGGATGAACTCCTGCCAGGCTGGGAGGTAAGGCAAGCTCATAAGAAACCTTCCCAACTCACCTTAATATCTCAAAAGGGCCAATAAACCTCGGACTCAACTTCCGTTTCTTCCCAAATCTCATAACGCCCGTCATAGGCGAAACCTGAAGCAGGATCCGCTCTCCAACCATATAGGAAACATCTCGAACCTTCCGGTACGCATAGCTCTTCTGTCTGGATTGGGCTGTACGGATCCTATCCTGAATCACCTTAACCTTCTCTAAAGTATCCTGAACCAAATTTGTGCCCAATCATCTAGCCTCACCCGGCTTGTACCAACCCACCGATAATCTACACCGCCTACCATACAAAGCCTCATACGGTTCCATCTGAATGTTGGACTGATAACTGTTGTTGTAAGCAAACTCCGCCAATGGAAAGAACTGATCCAAAGAACCCCCAAACTCAATCTCACACGCACGGAGCATATCCTCAATAATCTAAATAGTGCGCTCGGACTATCCCGTCTGAGGGTGAAATGTCGTGCTCAACTCCACCAGAGTACCTAACTCCTACTGTACGGCTCTCCAAAATCGCGATATGAATTGAGTACCTCTGTCTAAAATGATGGAAACTGGAATACCATGTAGACGGACAATCTCCCGGATATAAATCTCCGCCAACCGCTCCGAAGAATAAGTAGTACACACAGGAATGAAATTAGCGGACTTGGTCAGTCGATCGACCATAACCCAAATGGCATCGAACTTCTTCAAAGTCCATGGGACCCCAGTTATGAAGACCATGGTGATACGCTCCCACTTCTACTGAGGAATCTCTATCTGCTAAAGCAATTCACCCGGTCTTTGGTGCTCATACTTCACCTGCTGACAATTAAGGCACCAAGTTACAAACCCAACTATATCCTTCTTCATCCGCCTCCACCAGTAGTGCTGCCTCAAATCCTGGTACATCTTTGCGGCACCCGCATGAATAGAATACCTGGAACTGTGGGCCTCCTCTAGAATCATCTCCCAAAGCCTATCAATAATGGGTACACAAACCCGACCCTGCATCCTCAGTACTCCGTCGTCGCCAATGGTCACATCTCTGGCATCACTATGCTGAAACTTATCCTTAAGGACAAGAAAATGCGGGTCATCATACTGCCGCTCCCTGCTACGATCAAATAAGGAAGACCAAGAAACCACGCAAGCTAGAAGCCGACTAGGCTCCGAAATATCCAATCTCACAAACTGGCTGGCTAAGGCCTGAACATCCATTGCCATAGGCCTCTCTGATGCTGGTAGATAAGCTAAACTTTCCAAGCTCTCTACCCGGTGACTCAAAGCATCAGCCACCACATGTGCCTTGCTCGGGTGATACAGAATAGTGATGTCATAATCCTTTAGCAACTCTAACCACCTCCTCTGGCACAAATTTAGATCCTTTTGCTTGAATAGGTGCTGCAAGCTCCGATGATCAGTATAAATCTCACAAGGCACACTGTATAGATAATGGAGCCAAATCTTCAGGGCGTGAACGATGGCAGCTAACTCAAGATCATGGACAGGGTAATTCATCTTATGTATCTTCAACTATATGGACACGTAGGCAATCACCCTACCGTCATGCATCAATACCATCCCAAGACCAACTCTCGAGGCATCACAATGGACAGTATAAGACCTTGAACCTGTAGGCAATATCAAAATTGGGGTCGTAGTCAAAGCTATCTTGAGATTCTGAAAGCTCGCCTCACAATCTTCCGTCCACTGGAACGAAGCACCATTCTAGGTCAGTCTAGTCATAGGGGCTGCAATCGATGAACCCCCCCCCCCCCACAAAACCATGGAGGTAACCCACCAAACTAAGCAAACTGCGGATATCTATAGGTGAGGATGGCCTGGGCTAAATCTACACTACCTCAACCTTCTTCGGATCCACCCTAATACCCTCACTCGATACCACGTGGCCTTAGAATGCCACGAATTCCAACCAAAACTCATATTTTGGAAACTTTGCATGTAACTTCTTTTCCCTCAGAGTCTGAAACACTGTCCTCAGATGCTGCTCATGATCTTCTCGACTCCGGGAATATACCAGAATGTCATCAATAAAGATAATGACAAAAGAGTCAAGGTATGGGCGAAATACACTGTGCATCAAATGCATAAAAGGTGATGGGGCGTTGGTAAGCCTAAATGATGCAACAAGAAACTTGTAATGACCATATCGAGTCCTGAAAGCAGTCTTCGGGATGTGTGGCTCCCGAATCTTCAACTTATGGTAACCTGAGCGCAATTCAATCTTAGAAAATACCTGTGCGCCCTGAAGCTGGTCAAACAGATCAATATGAGGCAAAAGATAACGGTTCTTCACTGTAGCCTTGTTCAACTGGCGATAATCAATACACATACTCTAAACGAGACCAATACTATCAAAAATAAAGTAGAAAAAACACTCCTTAAGAAATAGACCCAATAATATAGCGCACATCAAAGAAGAGAGTACCCCCTTTATTATAAGATAGGCCCCCCGCGTCCTGACTCAGCATGGGAGAAGGGGGCAGAACTGCACACTTTCGTGTTCAGAGCATTGTTTTGAGGGAGAGAAAGCGTGGTTGACAAACCAATCATCGGAGGCGACTGGAGTTCTTTCATCAAATGATGCATGTGGGCTGAGCCATTCCCATCCCAAGTGGTGCCCCGATTTGTCCTGGCCGGTCGGGAAGAGATTCACATCGAGACTACTACTATCCGGGAATCTCTTTCTATGTTAGCTAGCAGGGGCGGGCTTTCCTATGGTAGTCCTGCTGCGGCCTCTGAATGGTCGTCCTATCTCATCTTGATTTGGCTATACTTAGGGAGGGAATGGCCTATCAATCATTGGTTGACCTTCCCTTGAACCAGTCACGGAGCTCTCAATTGAGTTGTTTAGGTTCTGCAATTCCATCTCTAGTTGGAGGTTCTAGTCTAGGACTTATAGCTTTGGAAATTAAATTAGTCCTGCAACTCCCCTACGCATAGAACCATCCTTTTTATTTACAAACAAGACAAGAGCAACCCAAGGTGATACAATGGGTCGAATAAAACTCTTATCAAGCAATTCCTGCAACTGATCCTTTAACTTCTTCAACTTAGAAGGAGACATACAATACGGAGGAATAGAAATAGGTTGAATGCATGGCAACAAATCAATTCCAAAATCGATATCTCTATCAGGCGGCATGCCTGGGAGATCAGCTGGAAACACATCGGAAAAGTCTCGTACTACTGGAACTGAATCAACTGAAGGGGTATCAATACTGACATCTATCACATAAGCTAAATACGCATCACACCCTTTCTCAACCATACACTGAGCCTTAAGGAAAGAAATAACTCTACTGGGAGTGTGATCTAAGGTACCCCTCCACTCAATATGCGGTACACCTGGCATAGCCAGTGTCATGGTTTTGGCGTGACAATCAAGAATAACATAATGGGGTGACAACCAGTCCATGCCCAAGATAATATCGAAATCAACCATGCTGAGTAACAATAAATCGGCTTTGGTCTCAAAACCACAGAGAGTAGCCAAACACGACCGATAAACACGATCCATAATAAGTGAATCTCCTAGGGGAACTCTAAGAATCACGAGGTACACCCAAATGCGGAGCAAAATAAGAAGACACATAAGAGTAAGTAGAGCCTGGATCAAATAGAACAGATGCATCTCTGTGGCAGACCAATATAATACATGTGATGATAGAATCGGAGGCAACAACCTCGATACGAGCAAGGAGGGCATAGTATCTGGCCTGGCCTCCCCCTCGAGGGTGACTTCTACCTCCCTGACCTCCACCTCTAGCGGGCTGAGCAGGTGGGGTGGGCCAGAGAACTCTGCGGGGCACGTTGTGGATGAGAAGTCTGTGGAGGTGCACCCCTCCCAAGTCTAGGGCAATCCCTCAACATTTGTATGTCACCACACTCAAAACAAGCTCTGGGAGGACGTGTTGGCTGTGACTGGCTAGGGTCAGGTATGCTGAACTGACGTCTGAAAACACCCCGCGTAAGAGGCGCACTAGAAACCGGAGGTGCATAATAAGGCTCCTGAGATCTAGGAGGAGCTGGAGCACTACTGGCTGCTGGAAGAGCTAAATGAACATGGTGACTCATATAACCCCTACCATGATGACCTGCAGCTGGGGTACGGGCACCAGAATAATGGCCCGACTCTCGAGACCTCTTGGCCTCCCTCTCGTCTCGCTCCCTAGCATGCATACCCTCAATCCTCCTAGCAATGCTCACCACCTGCTGATAAGAAATATCCATCTCCAACTCACAAGCCATGCTAGATCTGATGTTGGGAATAAGGCCCTCAATAAACTGGCAAACCCCCTCACGTACAAAAGAAACCAAAGCTATTGCATGCCTAGCCAAACTGGTGTTACGGATAGCATACTCTGAAATGGTCATGGCACCCTGGCGCAAATGCTCAGACTCTGCATGTCATACGTCCCTAAGGCTCTGAGGAACATACTCCCTCAAGAACAGATCTGAAAACTGAGCCCAAGTCAGTGAAGCAGCCTCATCTGGACTGTTTAGCTCATAGGTACGCCACCACTCATAGGCAGCTCCTCGAAGCTGAAGGTAGTGAAAGAAACCTCGCTCGATCCTGAGATACACATGGTATGGAGAATGCGGTAACACTCATAAAGAAATCCCAGAGCATCCTCCGATGCTAGACCACTAAATATAGGAGGCTTGTACTTCTTGAACCTCTCAAGCATCAGCTGCTCATCCTCAGAAGCCGCTGCTCTATCCTCGGGCTGAACTTGCACTGCATGCGGCACAGAATAATCCCTGGGACCTGATCAACATGCAATCGCTGCTCCGGAGTGCGGGCGGCGAGAGTCTATGCTTCTCCCCGGGCTTGGGATATGGCTGCAGCAAGGGGAAGCAACCTTGCCTGAGCCAAAGTGGTGTACATGCTCATGAACTGTGATGAGGTTTCCTGAAAAGTTGGAGTAATAGTAGTCGCAGGCATGTCAGGTGTCTGGACTCTGGCTGGAACTGCTGGTAGTACCTCGGCGGCAGCTCGTGCAGGTGCTCTAAATGCTCCACGTGCGCGTCCTCGGCCTCTAACCCAGCCTCTGACGGCTGCAATGGGGGCGCGGGTGCCTGATCATCTAGATTAGCAAGTGTCCTCACCATCTATGAGAGAATAGAAGTTAGAAGTTTAGAATTTTGATGTCAAAATATCGCATGACAAGGAAATCAAATGAAGTTGAAATTTTCCTAATAGTTACATAGCCTCTCGTAGATAAGTACAGGCGTCTCCATACCGATCAACGAGAATCTAATAAAACGGCTTGTGATTCGTGACTCCTATGAACCTAGAGCTCTGATACCAACTTGTCACGACCCCGGTTCACCCTCCGTGAACCATCGTGACGGCACCTAGTCTCTACGACTAGGTAAGCCTAAATTGCGGAAGATAACCAAACTTACGGAAATAAAACGGTCCAAAAACATAAATAAAGCAATAATAGTGTTAAATGTTCCACTCGGCATACGCCATATATATATATATATATATATATATATATATATATATATATATATATATATATATAAGTCTCAAAACCAATATCTAAATCCAAGATCCGGAACCCCACGAATCACAAGCTGAGATAAATACTACATAGCTCTAACTCCGGAATGTCTAATAAATGCAGAAAAATACGGAAGGGCTAAATACTAAGGCATGAAAAGAAAGGGACTCCTTAGTCTGTGGACGCGGCAGATGTACCTTGGAGTCTCTAAGCATTCGCCTACCTCAAGGATTGTAGGCTTGATCAGCGGTACCTGGATCTGCACATGAAAAACATATGCATAAGGGTCATGAGTACACCACAGCAGTACTCAGTAAATGCCAAACCTAACCTCAGTTGAGTAGTGACGAGGAAGGTCAGGGCCCTACTGAGGTTAAATAAATAATCAAGTGACAGTATAAAATAAACAGTGAAATTGAGAATCAATGGTAGGAATCTATACAACATAGTAAGAGTGCAATAACGGAAACAGAATAAAAGCAAACACAAGGAAACACACCTCACAACAAGGATAATAACCGGGGATCTCTTGGTACCCCAAGGATCTCTTGGTATCCTCAATATATACACAAGGGATCTCTTGGTATCCTCAACATATACCAGGGATCTCTTGGTATCCTGAGGATCTCTCGGTATCCTCAATATACGTGCCGAGGATCTCTTGGTATCCCGCACCTCAGTCCAAATCATAATTTCATACAGGGGATCTCCCGGGATGCCGTCCCGTAGTCCCAAATTAAAAACACACAACAGGAACACAAGAATATTAAATTAAATGCCAACTTCGTACAAGTAAACAGTTAATTCTAGCCTAACATGCTTCACATAATGCGATTAAGGCAGTTTAAGAAAATAGGACATTAAGTCAACTAGGCATGCTTTTCTAACTAACAACAGGCTAAGTTTACAAGTAAAATAAAACAAGAACGAAAGGAACTCAGTTTAAATACTTAAAGTAGAACCGGGTTTTCAACAATTAGCTCAAGTACGCACTCGTCACCTCATGTACAAGGCATTTCAATTATCAAATATCATATCCTAAGGGGAAAGTCTCCCACACAAGGTTAGGCAAGCCACTTACCTTGAACCGGCTCAAAATCAACCCGAGACCACGTTCTTGCCACGAGTATTCGAATCCAAATGGCCCAAATCTATTCAATTCAATTTCATAATATAAATAACACTTCCAGTAACTGATTCTACAATTAAATTCTAAGCTAATACACTAAATTAGGTAAAAAGACCAAAATGCCCCTCGACCCATGTCTCAGAGTTGGATAAAATTTACATTTTTAGAATCCTCATACCATCACGAGTCTAAACATACCAAAATTATCCAATTCCGATACCATCTGATCCTTCAAATCATCATTTTACATTTTTGAAAGATTTCACAATTTTTTTCCCCAAATTCCATCGCATATCATGAATTAAATGATGAATTCAATGATAGATTCATGTACTCTAGCCAAATGTGAGTTTGAATCACTTACCCCAATGAATTTCTTGAAAAACCTTCGAAAAATCGCCAAAATCCAAGTTCTCTTGGTCAATATGAAATAAAACCCAAAACCTCGTATTTGTAGAGCACCCCCTGGATTTCCACCACTGTGGAGCGCACAAAAATGACTGTGGACCGCACAAAAACGATGACTGTCCGCATAGGTTTTGACTGCAATGATAGACTTTAGTATTTTGGCCACAGCTTTTGCTACCTATGTCCAAACTGTTATGTCTTTACCTTTCTGGAAACTAGACACGAAGGGCTACAACTTTTTTTTTTGAATCATCCCAAAATTTCTTGTAAATCAAAAGATATGAGCTTTAGAAGTAGGGCTAGTGAAATTTTCCTCACCGCGGACCGCACTGCATTATGTGCGGCCGCACTGCCCCCGCTGCGGACGTACTGGACTTTGTGCGGACCGCACTGGTGGGTTCCGAGGCCTGTAACTCTTCTGGAACTGCAACAACTATGATATTTGGCCTAAAAACATCCCGGAACCTATCTGGAACTCACCTGAGGCCCCCGGGACCTCAACCAAAGGCACCAACATATCCTAAAACCTTATTCAAACTAATCATCAAAACACCTCAAACCAGACCAAATCACTCAAACACATTGGATTAGAGCCTAAGTTTCTAAAAATCTTCCGAATTACGCTTTTGAACAAGAACCCAACCAAACCACGTCCGAATGACTTGAACTTTTGTACACATCCCAAATGACATGATTGAACTACTGCAACTCTCGGAATTCAATTCCGACCCTCGGATCAAAATCTCACTATCGAACTGGAAACTTCAAAAAATCAACTTTCGGCATTTCAAGCCTAAATTAGCCACGGGCCTCTAAAACACAATCCAAACACGCTCCTAACCCCTAAATCACCTAATGAAGCTAACGGAACCATTGGATTTCTATTCGGAGGCTGTCTTCACACTATTCCGACTATGGTCAACTTTTCAACAGTTAAGCTCTCATTTAGGGACTAAGTGTCCCAAAACTCTCTGAAACTTAAAACCGAACATCCCAGAAAATCAAGATAGCAGAAATAAACTTTGGAAAAGCAGTTAATAGGGGATCGGGGCATTAATTCTTAAGATGACCGACCGGGTCGTCACACTTTACTTGTGTTTGAGCTTAAATAATGGTGATTTGTGTTTATAATGTGTTTTAAGCCTTGCAGGAACTAATTCCGAGTGAGGAGCAAGTTTGGAGCTAATATAAACAGTTTGGAGATTTGAAATCTAAGTAAAATCCCAAGAAATTAAATCGGATTCGTGTTCGGGGCTCGAGAACCAATTCTGGATATTAAAAAGCGAGAAAAAGATCATACTCTGGCAATTTAGCACTACCACGCTGCATGGGGCATTGTGAGGCACCACAAGGCAGCGCATTGGGAAAGGTAAGCAAGCCGAAATAAATGTAATAATCAAGGGTAAAAGGTAGAAAAAAAAAATATAAACAAGCGAGATTACAAATTCTAAGTATAAATGATAAAAACCCCATTTCTTATGCAATTTTAACACAAAAAAGCTGATTTATCACATTTCTTGAGTGTTCTCACCTAATCGGCACGTGAGATTTTATGTTAACAGTAATAAAAGGTCATTAAACTACTATTGAACTCCATCTAAATGCCCAACCTCCTCCCCATTATTTCTTCCATCTCCCCTCGTGTAATGATCGAATAGGTAATTTTGAGTATTCTTGTTACACCCCATATTTTCATACGTGAGAATATTCGTAAGTCAATTGATGTAAGCTCAGAAATGAGATCAACATTAAAAGTACATAAAGTAAGTTAATCATGTTACAATGGAGGTTACAAAAATTTAAGATCATGAATACCAAGTACCAAGAGGGTTTGAAGGCTTCGAAGCTAAATGAATTGAAGAAAATAAGTTTCGTCGAAAGTTGATAAGTTGGGAATGTTCTAACATGTACTTTTGGGGCAAGAATATGGTGTTTAAAATTATAACGAGATTATTTTATGAGTTATTTTAGTCGTATGATAGAAGTGTTTTATGATTTGTATTCAAGCGAGTTGTGGAACAAAAGTTGGAAAAGATCATCACAAGTTACATTCATAAATGCATTCAAACTTAGGTCAAATATAGCTGTGATTTTCTCCCAATATACTTAGAGTTTTGGTATTCCACCCATAAAATTGAAGCTCTATCGTCTATTTTCTAACTAATTAAACCTTTTATCAATACGACATCGGAGTACAGAGATATATGCATTTTTACAAGACTGCGCAGACTGCTAGGTGACAAGTAGGTGTGTCACCTACTTGGTTAAATAAGAGCCCAAAAAGAGGAAATTTCTGGTCAACCAAAGAGTCCATTTAAGGTCTTATCTCCTGAAATATAAACCTTATTATATATCACAAATAACCAGATGAAAACCCATGCAAACTTCCTCCCAAAAATTACCCACGAACCCTAATTGATTTTCTCTCCCTTTCAAGTTCTAATTGGGGGAAAAACCTAGAGTTTGAACAACCAAGATAAAGGATGAGTTATCCAATAAATAAGGTAATTTTACTGCTCTCTTTCATCCATTTTTTCTGCTGTAAATTCATGGTAAGTCGTTCTATACTTGTAAGAACACACGGGACGGTGACCGGAAGCCGTGAGTTCGAGTTATTCACTTGTCGCAAACTATTTTGCGGATTGTTTTGTGATGCTATTGGGATGCGTGTTGTACTACTATTTTGTGGAGGTTTGGAGGAGGAAGGGTGTGGACAAACACCATATAGATGTAGGGTGTTGGGCTGGTTGTTTGTTGTAATATTTCCGGGTTGTTTGACACTACTACGATGGTCATTTTATGTATGAAGAGATTGCGGTGTGTTGGGCTATTTTCTAGTATTTTATGATGTATATAAGGCTGGAAAATAAGTATATATGTTGTTGTTGTTGTTGTTGTTTTGTTGTTGGGATTATCTTGAATTTAGAGGAAGTAAGGATTATAGGGGAGATACTGCCCGTTTTTATACAAAATAAGCTTGTCGTCCGTTGTGCGATAGTTGTACCTTTCATAACTTGATGATAGTATTATTATTGTTGTTGTAGATTAAGGTGCGAATAGGCGAGTTAAACTTGGTGATTGGAAAGATTGTGATAAGGTATATTAATGCTAAGCCCTTCCTTCATTTTGGCATGAACTCGTAATTGCATGTGTTTGATAAGGAGGCATAAAGAGAAGTTCATACTCTCGGATTTATATACACTACCCTAGTCTCATAAGTTATAGTATTCTCCCTTATCGGGACTTCATATTCAGTTTAGTTTTGTCTTCTATCAGCAAAGAGAGCAGAAACTTTATATGTATACATTATTATAGTATTTTCACTATCATCGAGCTATAATCGATGGGCAAGCCCCTATTGGGAAACCTCTGATCAGATGGTGAGTTATATATTGAGCCTACTCTGGTCGTGCGCCTATGAGCGAGCCCAAAATGGCTGATATACAGAGCCTAGTATGGCCGAGCGCCTATGAGCGAGCCTACTACGGCAGAGCAGTTATATATATATATCGAGCCTTATAGGGCGGGACAACTATTTTACTTACTAAATTGAGACAGTTGAGCCAGTATCAGTAGGTAAGCATATCTTCAGATTATCTTTGACTTCCAGTTACTTTCGGTTATTATATTATCATTTCAATTTCAGCTTTCAGTTATCCTGTTGCCTTACATACTCGGTACATTATTTCGTATTGCCGTCCCTTTTGCCGGGGATACTGCATTTCATGTATGCGGGTCCTCATTGACAGTTGGACAAACTCTCCCAGCAGACATAATCAAACATCAGCTTGGTTGGTAAGCTCCACTTCCTCGGAGTTACCAGGTCTAGACCATGGAGTCCATTTTATATATACCGATTTGATGGGTAGGTCGAGGCCCTGTCCCAACCATGGTATAGTTCAGTTATCTCTAGAGGCTTGTAGACAAGTCCTGTATAATTTGTATATCAGTAGATATTCATGGCAGCCTTGTCAGCCTCCACAGTTATATAT
>MU697522.1:21289-67573 GCA_026770625.1 Nicotiana glauca | reverse complement strand
ATATATATATATATATATATATATATATATATATATATATATATATATATATATATATATATATATATATATATATATATGAGCTTTTGGGTATGTTTACCCCGCAGATGAGAGAGAGACGTTATTTTCAGAACATTCAGTATATTCCCTCATCGGTCTAAGTTGAGGGTTACCCCTTAGAGCCCACATTTGCAGAGTGGTACGCTCGGGCTGAGCACGACACCAGGTGTCCGCCATGCCTCTTCAAGTTTGGGGCATGACAAACTTGGTATTAGAGAAGTTCTGTCCTAGGGAGTCTACAAGCCGTGTCTAGTAGAGCCTTGTTTGTAGATGTGTTGTGCACCATATTATATAAACAGGAAGCTATAAGGCATTTAGGAGTCTGTTACCCTTCTTTCAAATCCAAATTGTGCTATAGAGTTGAGTTATAAGAGTTCGAGCCAAGACATATGTTTGCTAATGATATAGAGATTCTTTCAATTAGAAAACAATTACAGCTAGCTAGAGGATTGATATAGCAACAAGTAAGAGCATTAATAGAAGAGAGTTCTTGATGACGTGGCCCTATTTGAGGCCCTATCAGATCGTGCATACGAGATGTGCAAATTTCCAGCTTAAGACTCTAAGATGGGAATATCAAATACACCCCGTGAATAGTAGGCCATGAGAGTATCAGAAGGTAAAAGTATAAGTTTCAATAGGTAACAGAAGCAAGGTGAGGAATGGTACGAGTTACCTAGTTAAAGAAGATTATTCGAATTTCCACGTCAGGCAGAGAAATAAAAGGATTCTAAGTTACCTTCAACAGAAATAGAGGCATGTACAATTGGCCAAACCCATCTCAGTTATGCCCTATGGGAGCTAATATATATATATATATATATATATAGTTTAAGAGGAGGATGGAATATCAGGATCCAGCTTGGGTTAGAGTAACCCAAAATGGTGGATTGAGCCAGGGGAGCTAAAAGTGATACAATATTTTGTCGAGGTATTCAGAATAAGGTGATAGACAGAAATATTAGCAGGAGAATAAGAAGAAAGTCAATGAAGCATTATGAGCAAGGTATGATAAATGAATGATAACAATAAATCAGAATATGATATGACGATAGAGTCTATAGTCAAGCGAAGGAAAAGACAAGAGGTGACATGCCTTGAGACAATTAAGTATAGGCCAAAAGTCATATCCTCAATTCGAGAAATTGGTAACTCCAATATGATTACAAGAACAAAATTTAGACCCCCGGAGTAAGAGAAATTAGCATGGGCCAGTGAACAAGATAAATCGAACATCAATTAGGGATCGAATGATGTGATAATAGCCAACATAAGAATAACCTTTAAAGGTCATTCAAGAAGACATTTCACCAAAAAAAACTTTGAGCAAAGTTAAGTTTAAGGGACTAAGTGTGCCAGGTGTCACCCTCGTTCATAGGGAATTCAGTTATCCTTGGTAGAGAATGGTTACCGCAAGGTTAGTTAGAGTCAGTGAAGCTATGAAAAGACGCCAAAGATGAAGAGACAAACCATATATAGGTAAATCTTCATAGAATTAAATGCTAGTACTCCCCAAAAGGAGGGAAGACGGGGTGATATAGTATTAAGTCGGAGTTAAGTGGTTTAGGTAGCTACGGAATAGTAAAGGAGTAATGCGGTAAAAAGGAGAAACGAGTGAGATTGAATTTATTCAGATTATACATATATACTACGATTCCAGAACACTATAAAAGCACGATGCCGGGGAGAGGCAGTAAGGGTCCCGACCAGGATGTTATTGATAAATAAGTGTGAATGGGCACTTGATACATAAGAAGCCAGTACAAGAGGTAAGTTAAGGAAAAGGACATAACCCAAGAGAGGTTACATAGAATATAAATATGAGCATGGACTGACAAGTAGTTAGTAGTTGATCCAGAAAGAGCTTGGCTATGGCTAGACAAGAGGTCTCAGATAAATCAGTAGATCATGCAAGATAAACGTAGTGAAACCCAGCATAAGAAATTTAGTCTCTCAGATATGACATTTTAATCCTCGAGAAATATTCAGTTAGGAGTTGGGGGTAGTTGAAGGTACAATATAAGTGTTACGGAAATAAAATAAAATATGCCACTAGGGAGACAACTGAAATTTCAATTAAGAAGCAACCCTACGAGCACAAGGGCGCAGAGATAAGTAGCTAAGGAAAATGATAGGAGAGTAAGAACATCAGAAATTCCATAGGGTATACAGTGTAATAAGCTTGCAGCTTTACAAGATTCAAATGGTCTTCCCTAAGCAATGCAACAAAAGGACAGCTAAGAAAATAAGGAAAAAGCCTTTAAGCTAAGCGTAGTGACCTAAAGAGGAAATGATCTTATAATAACAGTCTCACCACGACATTGTACACACTCCATAAGGAAGGGGCACCTATCATGCCTAATGAACGGAAAAAAAATTAATATTCAAGATTATATGAGTTGCACGAAATTCATATAGGTATGGGCACTAAGATAAGCCATGTACTCATGAAACAAGTGGCAGAACGACCAGGAAAAGTAATTGCTTACTTTTTTAAAGAAGGATGAAAAGGCGTGAAAGGAATTATTCGATCAATGACCTAAAACTAGTTACATTATGAATGCACTTAAGATTTTGGAGTGTTATCCATGCAGCCTATATGTTGATAATGATACAGCTACAAGAGACTCCAGTATAAGTTAAATAAAAGAATTAAGTCCATGTCACTGACAAAAGCTTGAATTGATAGAAGGTTATATCATAGATGTTCCATAGCATCAATTAAATGGATTCAAGTAGAGTTTTCTCGAATGTATAAAGTATTAACTAATAGCCTAAGCCGAAAATCAGAGGATAAAGTAAGCCTACTTAAAGGCTAAGATAGAAGAGGAAACTAAAGATTTACATCAACTAAATGAATTAGGAATATAATTATTGAACCTCGATGAATGTAGAAATTGTGATTCAGAATATTGTAGAATAACTCTAAATATCATAGGTATAAAAGAGATAGTACAGTAGCCATATTCTATAACGTCTTTACGATAAAGCTAGGTAGGAGTGCACAGTCACATAAGAAGTCAATATGAAGCTCCCACCGGATCGTGTATGCCCTAGAGGTGCAAGTATTATAGTAGAGCTTCAAGTTGTGGATGTGAATTACACCTATGTGGAAGGGAGGTTATGAAAGAGAAAAAATATATGATGCAAGATTTAAAGATACGTAAGGTACATGTGAAGAAGGTAAGAGATGCCCAAGTACAGAAGGTTATGAATAATCTATATATCGGATGGAGGGCTGGAAGCGTCATAATTATGTATCAAGAAATGATAGTGGTGTCGGCAGTGGAATATTTTCTAGCTTGTGGTTTCTAGGTATCGAGAGGTCTAGTTAAGAGAGTACAGAAGTGCTAGATATGGCGTGATGTTTCGCTTGAGGTTCCAGAATAACATAAGGAAATGTATGGTGTTATAAAGTTAAAGGAAGCTTGTGGTTACTATAAATAGATATGTGTAGGTCGCAAGCTAAAGTATGGTAGAGCAACAAGGCCTTACGTGTACAAGAGTAAGGATAAGAAAAGGTGAGTGAGAATGTGACGAGGATAGGTAAGTCCTCGGGATTAAACCCATCACAACAAGAGAGCTGATGGTTTCCATAAAGTTATAAAAATCTCAGTATAACATGAATGAAATCAGAGGAGTTTAAGACTAGGAGAATATAAAAAATATGGAATCCTGCCCTAATGGTAGAATAAGGGTGTAATTGTGATATATAAGAGGATAAGTTTAGACCTTTGATTGGATAATGATTCAAAGAAAAGGGATTTAATGAATTTTACAGGATTAAAATACCTCCATAAGATGAATCACGTTCGGATGCTATGATATACGGTTAATGAAGTATTGTATCGTCCCTAGGTGGATCAGGCAAATAACTTTAGATGTTCCTTGATGCAACGTGAGCCCTAATGACATGTACTACAAAATAGGTTTCAAGTGATTAATGATAGATTTTAGATCAACATTATGTTGAATCAACAATTGATGGGTGCTAGTTCCAAAGTACGAGATGAGATTTGTTTGTTATTCTTAAGATGAATAGTAATGAAGAAGCACTAAAGGACTTAGATTTATACATATAGGATAAAAAGCGAGAGAGTAACCTGGAGTTCGGTAGTAAACCTCGATAATAATAAACTGAAGTAAGTGTTATGGTATAGTATAACCTACCTAGATGTAGTAAAGCCATAAGGATATATATACAAGGCTACGAGACAAATATAGAAATAGTCGTAAGTTCGACAAAGTACCAAGCGAACGACTTTAGTACACCTATAGATGCCTAGAGGGACAACTTGCCAAAGGTTGTAAAATCCAGAGGAAGTAGGAAAGAAGAGTCTCATAGGCGCATATACATGCTGCATGATAGAAGGTCGCAACAACTACGAGATTTGAAGAATTCCGACAACAAGTCATGGTGTGAGAAAAAGACCTAAAGGGGGGAATGCCCTAGCCTTCGAATTTGTACACAAAACACTTGCCTAGATGGCAAGGATATTATTAAAATATTTGTAAGACATATGGGTTATGAGAATAATAGGCACATAAATCAACATACGAGGATGAATGTTCCAAAGGGGGGAATTATGTTACACCCCATGTTTTCATACGTGAGAGTATTCGTAAGTCAATTGATATAAGCTCAGAAATGAGATCAACTTTGAAAGTACATAAAGAAGTTAATCATGATACAATGGAGGTTACAAATATTTAAGATCATGAATACCAATTACCAAGAAGGTTTGAAGGCTTCGAAGCGAAATAAATTGAAGAAAATAAGTTTCGTCGAAAGTCGACAAGTTGGGAATGTTGTAACATGTACTTTTAGGGTGAGAATATGGTGTTTAAAATTATAAGGATATTATTTTATGAGTTTATACAGTCGTATGATAGACGTGTGTTATGATATGAAGTCAAGCGAGTTGTGGAACAAAAGTTGGAAAAAGTCATCACAAGTTACATTCATAAATGTGTAGAAACTTAGGTCAAATGTAACTATGATTTTATCCCTATATACTTAGAGCTATAAGGTGTTCCACCCATAAAATTGAAGCTCTATGCATCTATTTTCTAACGAATTAAACCTTTTATCAATATGACATTAGGATAGAGAGATAAATGCATTTTTGCAAGACTGCGCAGGCTACTAGGTGACAAGTAGGTGTGTTACCTACTTGGTTAAATGAGAGCCCAAAAAGAGGAAAATTTGGGTCAACCAATAAAGACTTATCTCCTGCAATATAAACCTCATTATATATCACAAATAACCAGACAAAACCCCTGCAAACTTCTGTGACGACCCGGATGCTTGTCTTAAGAATTAACGTCTTGATCCCCTATTAATTGCATTTCCCGTGTTTGTTTCTACTATTTTGATTTTCCGGGATGTTCGGTTTTGAGTTTCGGAGTGTTATGGGACACTTAATCCCTAAAGGAGAGCTTAAGCTTTATAATTTGGACCATAGTCGGAACAGTGTGAAGACGACCTCGGAATAGAATTCCGATGATTCTGTTAGCTCCGTTGGGTGATTTCGAGTTTAGTAGCGTGTCCGGATTGTGTTTTGGAGGTCCGTAGCCAATTTAGGCTTAAAATGCCGAAATTTAATTTTTTGAAGTTTCTGGTTTAATAGTGAGATTTTGATCCGAGGGTCAGAATGGAATTTTGGAAATTGGAGTAGCTCCGTAGGGTTAAATCTGACGTGTGTGTAAAATTTTAGGTCATTCGAACGAGGTTTGATAGACTTTTTTATCGAAAGCATAAATTTTGAGTTTTTGAAGTTCTTAGGCTTGAATCTGATGTTAAATTGGTGTTTCAATGATGTTTTAGGTATTTTAAGGATTGGTATCAGTTTGGATAGTGGTATATGACTTTTTCATGCTTGTGGTTGAGGTCTCGGGGGTCTCAGGGTGATTTGGGAGGGTTGTCGGAAGAATTGGAAGTGGTTTGAAGCAGCTGAAGCCACTGATCTCTGTCATAACCACACCGACGGTTAGGTCCCACAGGTGCGGAGCCGCAGAAGTGGTGCTAGGATCGCAGAAGCGGTGCTAGGATCGCAGAAGCGGAAAGGGGGAAAGTTAGCAGGAGCCGCAGAAGTGGGAGCTTCACAGGTGCGAAAGCTAGGCCTTAGTGAATTGTCGCAGATGCAACTTTTGGTCCGTGTTAGTTTTATTGTATAAATAGTAGTAAATAACCTTAATCCCATATGTATTAGGTGTAGGACATGTATTATATATATAGGGATCATTGTAGCATTATCAATTAATTAATCAATAATATTTTCTCCCGTGCATTCTCACATGGTATCAGAGCATTGGTGAGATAATTATCGTTATGCGTCATTCCAACGACATCCGGGAAGAAATCAGTCATCACCGTGCAATTTTCTGGTGACCTAAGTGACTGTTTACATCAAAGTCATTATTTATCAGTGTTGTGAACAGACCAACACCACCACAAGGTCTGACGTAGCCCCGCTACCATATCCTAACAAAACCCGCCGAAAAACTCATTGCCATGTTCCCCCGTGCGCCGGGTAGAGTAAAACATTTCGAGTGAGATCTGTGCATGCGTCGGGCGCATGAGACACCTTCCAGCCATTTTCCGACAAACTTCCTTCAAGAAAGGTCATTCGCACCTCAATTTCGAGTCGACCAGTGCTATCCCTGACAAATTCTGACAACTTTGGAATTTTCCAGTGCGCTACAGTGTTTCCGGTCAGATTTTGGAGAATGTTTCTTTTGAACGGTGTAATCGTCTTGATTTTCCGACCCTACCCATCAAGTATACATCAAATTCCGATGATTTTTTTTATTTTCCGGCGAACTACAATGTTTCCAGTGAACAGTAGAAGTCAAACAGTGATTTCCAAATAATTTTTTGAACTTTTCCAACGTGAACATTATAATGTCATTCTTAGACTCACAATTCGTTGGATGGAATATATTAAATGCAATCAAGATGGTTTCTTTACCGGATTATATTGAGTTCCTTCAGTACAAAGCACGTAAACAGACATCTTCAGGTTTAGCCTCCTTTGTTCCAACAAATAGTAGCATGAATTGTGTCTCCCAATCTTAATCTTTTGGGTCTTGGGTCATTGATTCAGGTGCATATGACCATATTTCTGTAACAAATCTCTTTTCACTAGTATCTCATATTCTCAATCTCTTCCAACAGTCACAATGACCAATGGTTCTCAAGCCACGGCAACTGCAATAGGTCAAGCAAGTCCACTTCCTTCCTTACCTTTAGACTCAGTTCATTATGTTCCTGCTAGTCCTTTTAATCTCATAGTCATTAGTCGCTTATCCAAATCACTTAAATCTGCTGTTTTATTTCTTGATGACCTTGTTTTTATGCAGGAACGCAATACAGGGTAGATCATTGGTACCAGGCGTGAATCATATGGACTTTATTACCTTATCCTTGCAAAATCACATGGACTCGCATGTTATCTTCCTCCAATAACTTCTCCCGTTACTGATTCACTAGATTTATTACATAAACGGTTAGGACATCCCAGTTTGTCAAAACTTCGGAAAATGGTAATTGGCTTATCTCAGTTGTCCACTCTAGAGTGTAAGTCGTGTCATCTCGGTAAGTATACCTGCTCCCATTTCTTGCGGCATCTTGATAATCGAGCAGAGTCACCTTTTTCTTTAGTACATTTAGATGTTTGGGGTCTTAGTCGGGTTAGTTCTACCTTAGGATTTCGCTACTTTTTCAGTTTCTTTGATGATTATTCCAGGTGCACTTGGATATTTTTGATGAAAAATCGATCTGAGTTGTTTTCTATTTCCCAGACCTTTCACGCTGAAATTCAAAATCAATTTGGGGTTTCTATCCATACATTTCATAGTGATAATGCCCTAGAGTATTTATCTTCTCCATTTTAGTAGTTTATGAACTCTCATGGGATTTTTCATCAAATATCTTGTCTGTACACATCCTAACAAAATGAGGTATCTTAAAGAAAGAATAGACATCTTATTGAAATTGCTCGTACCATACTCATACAATCTCATGTTTCGATGCGATTTTGGGGGGATGCACTTCTTACAAATTGTTATCTTATTAATCGTATGCCATCTTCAGCTATCCAAAATCAAGTTCCATTCTCTGTCCTGTTTCCCCACTTACCTTTGTTCTCTCTTCCACCCCGTGTCTTTGGGAGTAGGTGCTTTGTTCATGACCTTTCGCCAGGAAAAGATAAGTTAGCTCCTCGTGCTCTTAAGTGCATATTTATGGGTTAATCAAGAACGCAAAAGTGATATCGATGTTATTCTCCTGACCTTCAGCGATTTCTTATGTCTGCTAATGTTACCTTCTTTAAAGACCAATCATACTTCAGAGGTCCAGTTAATCACTTAGATATTTTTTAGGTGCTACCCCTTCCTTCTTTTGGAGATTCAGTCCCTATCTCCCATTAATCTTCCTCCATAGCTCCACCACCTACAGTTCCAGTTGCAGCTCCACCACCAACAACTCCAGTGTCACCACCGAGTTCAGTGCCACCACCTAGTCCAGTTCCACCAACTATATCTCCAGTTCCACCACCTAGTCCAGTTCCACCAACTATAGCTCCAGTTCCACCACCTAGTCCCACTCAACCTTCTACAGCTCCACCACTCCTGACTTATTATCATTGTCCACCCCCAGCATTAGGCACAACTGATTCACATCCTACACCTAACCCTGCTAATACTACGGACTTGTCTCCTCTTAATCAACCGATTGCACTACAAAAAGGTATAAGGTCCACTCTTAATCCTAATCCTCATTATATCGGTTTAAGTTACCATCGTCTCTCATCATCCCATTGTGCATTTTTGGCATCTTTGCCCTCTATTTCAATCCCTAAGTCTAAAGGTGAAGCACTGTCTCATCCCGGATGGCGAATGGCTATGATTGATGAGATGTCTACTTTACATACGAGTGATACTTGGGAGCTTGTTCCTCTTCCTTCGGGTTAATCGACTGTTGGTTGTCGTTGGGTGTATGCAGTCAAAGTTGGTCCAGATGGCCAGGTTGATGAACTTAAGGCTCGTCTTGTTGCCAAATTTTATACTCAGATATTTGGACTCGATTACAGTGATACTTTCTCTCCCGTGGCTAAAGTTGCATCAGTCCGCTTTTTTCTATCCATGGTTGTTGTTCGCCATTGGCCTCTCTATCAGTTGGACATTAAGAATGATTTTATTCACGGTGATCTTTAGGATGAGGTTTATATAGATCAACCACCTAGTTTTGTTGCTCAGGGGGAGTCTAATGTCTTTGTATGTCGGTTGCACCGGTCCCTCTATGGTCTAAAGCAGTCTCCTCGAGCCTGGTTTGGTAAGTTCAATATAGTTATTCAGGAGTTTGGCATGACTCATAGTGAAGCTGATCACTCTGTATTTTATTAACATTCTGCTTCAAATCTCTATATTTATCTTGTCGTTTATGTTGACGATATTGTTATTACCAGCAATGATCAGGATGGTATTGGTAAGTTGAAGCAACATCTCTTTCAGCTATTTCAGACTAAGGATCTGGGTAGATTAAAGTATTTTTTGGGTATTGAGGTAGCTCGGTCTAGCTCAGGTATTGTGATCTCACAACGGAAGTGTGCCTTAGATATTCTTGAGGAGACAGGAATGACAGGTTGTAGACCTATTGAGACTCTGATAGATCTGGATTCTAAACTTCTGCCAGGACATGGGATCCTCTTAGTGATCCTCCAAGATATAGGAGGTTGGTTGGTAAATTAAATTACCTTACAGTGACTAGACTTGACATTTCCTTTCCTGTGAGTGTTGTGAGTTAGTTTATGGATTCTCCCTGTGATAGTCATTGGGATGCAGTGGTCCGCATTCTTCGATATATAAAATCAGCTCCAGGCAAAGGCTTATTATTTGAGGATCGAGGCTATGAGCAGATCGTTGGATAATCAGATGCTGATTGGGCAGGATCACCTTCAGATAGATGTTCTACGTCTGGATATTGTGTCTTAGTAGGAGGAAATTCGGTGTCTTGTAAGAGCAAGAAACATAATGTGGTTGCTCGGTCTAGTGCAGAAGCAGAATATCGAGCAATGGCTATGGCCACATGTGAGTAATTTGGATCAAACAGTTGCTCAAAGAGTTAAAATTTGGTGAGATTAGTCAGATGGGACTTGTATGTGATAATCAAACTGCTCTTCATATTGCGTCAATCCAGTGTTCCATGAGAGAACTAAACACATCGATATTGACTATCACTTTGTCAGAGAAAATGTACTCTCGGAAGATATTGCTGCAAAATTTGTGAAGTCGAATGATCAGCTTGCTGATATTTTCACCAAGTCCCTCACTGGTCCTCATATTAGCTATATATGTAACAAACTCGGTACATATGATTTATATGCACCAGCTTGACGGGGAGTGTTAGTTTCATGGTATAAATAATAGTAAATAATCCTAATCCCATATGTATTAGGAGTAGGACATGTATTGTATATATAGGGCTCATTGTAGCATTGTCAATTAATTAATGAATAAAATTTTCTCCCGTGCATTATCACAGTACGCAAAAGCGGGAACGTAGGTGCGATCCCATGACCGCAGAAGCGGATTAGCTGGGCAAAACATATAAATAGTTGCCCTCGCGAATTTGAGTTATTTTCACCTCTTTTCAAATGGGAAGAAGCTTTGGGGAGAATTTTCAAGGGAGATTTTCAGAGGAATTCATTGGGGTAAGGTCTTTGGTCCTTAAACTCATTATTGTGGTAATTTTTATCATTCTATGGATGAAGATTTAGGGAAAATCAATGGTAAATTGAGAGTTAGGGCATCATTAATTAGAGGCCTTTGAGTGATAATTTGAGGAACCATTTAAGGTCTGCTTTTTATACTTTTGGTATGACTACACTCGTGAGAGGATGAGGATTCTGAAAATATAAATTTTACCCGATTCCGAGATGTGGGCCCGAGGGAAGTTTTGGTAATTTCACCTAAATTCACGTATTAGCTAAGAATTTATTTATAAAATCATTTACTTGAAGTGTTATTTACATTATGAAATTGAATTGAATATATTCAGACCATTTGGAGTTGAGTACTCGGTGCAAGAGCGTGGTTTCGGGTTGATTTTGAACTGGTTCGAGGTAAGTGGCTTGCCTAACCTTGTATGGGGGGACTTCCCCTTAGGATTTGGTATTATTGATAATTGAAATGCCTTGTACGTGAGGTGACAATGCGTACTTGTGCTAATTGTTGAAAATCCAGTTTTTGCTAAGTAATTAGAATTGTGTTTTCTTCTCCTGTTATTACTACCTGCAATTTAAGCCTGTTGTTAGCTTGGGGAAGCATGTCTAAGTGACTTACCTGCTTTATTTGCTCAAACTGCTTTACCTGAATTCTGTGCAGCATGCTAGGCTAGAATTACCATTTGCTTTGATATGAAATTTGAATTGGCTAAATATTATTCATGTTGCTGCTATGTATTTACATTTGGGACTATGGATGTGAGATTTCAGAAGATCCCCCTTGTTTGTTTATTTGGGACTATGGATGTGGGATTCTGGTATATCCCCCTCCAGAGTGATATGGAACTACGGGACTGCACCTGGTAGGTTCCCCCTGTACTGGATATTTATATTTGGGACTACGGATCGGGATTTCGATAGATCTCCGTGCACTGATAGTTGGACTACGGGATGGGATCGCGGGAGATCTTTCGCATATATATATATATATATATATATATATATATATATATATATATATATATATATATATATATATATATATATATATATATATGATGGACTACGAGACGATATTCTGGAAGATCCACTGGATAGTTGTAATTGGAACTACAGGACGGTATCCTGGAAGGTATCCTGGTTGTTATCTTTGTGATGAGCTGTATTTCATTTCTGTGTTTATTTGGCATCTATAGTAGTTGTTGCTTTTCTTCCTGCTCTATGTTACTTTTACTGTTGTACTTATTTATTCTTTTTTTCTCTACAATGTTGAACCTTATATTTTATTTAACCTCAGTAGGGCCCTGACCTTCGTCGTCACTACCCGGCCGAGGTTAGGCTTGGCACTTACTGAGTACCGCTGTGGTGTACTCATGCCCTTTCTGTGCATGTTTTTCATGTGCAAATCTAGGTACCTCCGCTCAGGCTTATCATTCGTCAGGCGAGGCACGTGTAGAGACTCCGAGGAATATCTGTCGCGTCCGCAGACCAAAGAGTCCCTTTCTACTCTTCCTTTTGTATTAGCCCTTCTGTACTTTTGTTTCGTTCTTAGATATTCTAGGATAGATGCTTGTAGATATTCAAAGGCTTGTGATCATGAGATTCCGGGTTTTGGGAAACGTTAATAGTTTTGATAATAGTTATTTTGCATGTCGAGCGACACTTTTAAACATTATTTGATTTCATTATTTCGGTTTTATTCTTTCTTCTACAAATTTGGTTTATTTTTCGCATTGTTTGGCTTGCCTAGTCGTAGAGACTAGGTGCCGTCACGATGGTTCACAGAGGGAGAACCGGGGTCGTGACAAGTTGGTATCAGAGCTCTAGGTTCATAGGAGTCATGAATCACAAGCCGGTTTATTAGAATCTCGCTAATCGGTACGACGACGTCTGTCCTTATCTTTGAGAGGCTATGTAACCGTTAGAAAAATTCCATTTCATTTGATTTCCATGTGGTGCAATATTTTGATATCACGATTCTAAACTCATGTCTTCTACTCTCTCACATACGGTGAGGATACGTGCTACCCGAGATGATTAGGGACCCGCTCCCCCTAGTACACCTATTAGAGGCCGGGGCCAGGGCAGAGATTGAGGACGCATACGCAGTGCAGCCAGAGCACCCGCGCAAGCTGCCACCGAGGAGCCATCAGTAGTTCCAGTCGGAAACTAGGCACCTAATACGCCTACTGCTACTACCATGCCAGCACTTCAAGAGACTTTGGCATAGTTCATGAGCATGTACACCACTTTGTCTCTGGCATGGTTGTTTCCCCTTGCTGAAACCACATCCCAGGCTGGTGGAGGAGCAAAGACTCCCACCACTCGCACCTCTGAGCAGCGAGTGCATGTCGATTAGGTTCCAGCGATTATTCTGGTACAGCCCATAGGTCCAGATCAGCCCAAGGATAGGGCAGCGACTTCCGAGGATGAATAGCGGAGGCTTGAGAGGTTCAAGAAGTACAAGCCCCATGTATTCAGTGGTCTATCATTAGATGATGCCCTGGGATTTCTAGATGAGTTCTACCGTATTCTCTGTACCATTGGTATATCAGGATCGAGCAGGGTTTCCTTCACTACTTTCCAGCTTCGAGGAGCCGCCGATGAGTGGTGGTGTACGTATGAGTTAGACATTACGGATGAGGCAACTTCCCTGACTTGGACTCAGTTTTCAGATATGTTCCTGAGAGAGTATATTCCTCAGAGTCTCAGGGACATATGGTGCGCAGATTTTGAGCATTTGCGCCAAGGCACTATGACTGCCTCGGAGTATGGCTAGACATGCACCAGACTTGGTTTCTATTATTTGTGAGAGGGTTTGCCAGTTTATTGAGGGGCTTATTCCCAGCATCAGGTCTAGTATGGCTAGTGAGTTGGAGATGGGCTTATTCCCAGCATCAGGTCTAGTATGGCTAGTGAGTTGGAGATAGATATTCATTATCAGCAGGTGGTGAGCATTGCTAGGAGGATTGAGTGTATGTATGCTAGGGATAGAGAAGAGAGGGAGGCCAAGAGGTCTCAAGAGTCGGGCCATTATTTTGTTGCCCGTACCCCAGTTGCAGGTTATTATGGTAAGGGTTAGATGAGTCACCCTGTTCATTCAGCTCTTCCAGCAGTCAGTGGTATTCTAGCTGCTCTAAGATCGTAGAAGCCTTACTATGGACCTCCGGTATCTAGCAGGCCTCCTACGCGGGGTGCTTTCAGTGGTCAGAACAGTCGACCTGGCTCGAGCTAGTCACAGCCAACACATCCTCCCAGAGCTTTTTTGAGTATGGTGACACATGCCATATGGTGAGGGATTGCCCCAGACCTAGGAGGGGGTGCACCTCCACAGACTTCTCAGCCACAGCGTGCCCCGCAGAGTTCTCAGGCTATGGTTACAGCTCCAGTTGCTACCCCACCTGCTGATCCATCTAGAGGTGGAGGTCGGGGAGGTAGAGGTCAGCCTAAAGGGGGAGGCCAGGCCAGATACTATGCATTTCATGCCCGTACCGAGGTTGTTGCCTCCAATTCTGTCATCAAAGGTATTGTCCTGGTTTGTCACATAGATGCATCGTTTCTATTCGATCCAAGCTCTACTTATTCTTATATGTCTGCTTATTTTGCTCCGCATTTGTGTGCATATCGGTATTCTTTGAGTTCCCATGTTTATGTTTCTACTCTTATGGGATATTCTCTTGTTGTGGACCGCGTTTATCAGTCGTGTTTGGTTGCTCTTAGTGGTTTTGAGACCAACGCCAATTTATTGCTGCTCAGATGGTAGATTTTGATATTATCTTAGGCATGAACTGGTTGTCGCCCCATTATGTTATTCTTCATTTTCATGCCAAAACCGTAATGCTAGCTATGTTAGGTGTACCGCGTGTTGAGTGGAGGGGTGCTATAGATCACACTCCCAGTAGAGTTATTTATTTCCTTAAGGCTCAGCGTATGGTTGAGAAGGGGTGTGACGCGTATCTAGATTTTGTGAGAGATATCAATATTGATACCCCTTTCGTTCATTCAGTCCCAGTAGTACGGGATTTTCCTGATATGTTTCCAGCTGGCCTTCCAGGCATTTCGCCCGATAGAGATATTGATTTTGGCATTGATATGTTATCGGGCACTCAACCTATTTCTACTCCTCCGTATCGTATGGCTCCTCCTAAGTTGAAGGAGTTGAAGGATCAGTTATAGAAATTGCTTGATAAGGCTTTTATTAGGCCTAATGTATCACCTTGGGGTGCTCCTGTCATATTTGTGAAGAAGAAGGATGGTTCTATGCATTTGTGCATCGATTATTGCCAGTTGAACAAAGTTACAGTGAAGAAACATTATCCTTTACCTCGTATTGATGATTTGTTTGACCAACTACAGGGTGCACGGGTGTTTTCTAAGATTGACTTGCATACCAACTACAGGGTGCACGGGTGTTTTCTAAGATTGACTTGCGTTTAGGGTACCATCAATTGAAGATTCGAGAGCCAGATATTCGGAAGACTGCTTTCAGGACTCGGTATGGGCATTGGGCTGACCAATTCCCCAGCAGCCTTTATGCATTTGGTGCACAGTGTGTTCCGACTGTATCTTAACTCATTTGTCATTGTCTTTATTGATGATATTCTGGTGTATTCCTGGAGTCGGGAAGATCATGAGAAGCACCTGTGTACTGTGCTTCAGACTCTGAGAGAGAAGAAGTTATATGCTAAGTTCTCGAAATGTGATTTTTGGCTGGATTTCATGGCATTCTTGGGTCACGTGGTTTCTAGTGAGGGGATAAAGGTGGATCCAAAGAAAGTGGAAGCAGTGCAGAGTTGGCCCAGACCATCCTCGGTGACAGAGATTCATAGTTTTCTTGGCTTGGCGGGTTATTATTATCGATTTGTTGAGGGGTTTTCATCTATTGCAGCACCTATGACTAGACTGACCCAGAAGGTGCTCCATTCCAGTGGACGGAGGAGTTGAGGCGAGCTTTCAAAAACTCAAGACAGCATTGACTATAGCCCTAGTTTTGATATTGCCTCCAGGTTCGGGGTCTTATGCTATCTATTGTGATGCCTCGAGGATTGGCCTTGGGGCGGTATTGATGCAAGATGCTAGAGTGGTTTCCTATGCGTCCAGGAAGTTGAAGGTACATGAGAAGAATTATCCTGTCCACGATCTTGAGTTAGCTGCTATTGTTCACGCCTTGAAGATCTGGCATCATTATTTGTACGATGTGCCTTTTGAGATTTATACTGATACCAGAGTTTACAGCATCTGTTCAAGCAGAAAGATCTTACTTTGCGTCAAAGGAGATGGCTAGAGCTGCTGAAGGACTAAGATATCACTATGTTGTATCACTGGGGCAAGGCCAATGTGGTCACCGATGCTTTGAGCCGTCGGGCAGAGAGTTTGGGGAGTTTTTTTATTTACCAGCAGCAGAGAGGCCCGTGGAGATGGATGTTCAGGATTTAGGCAGTAAGTTCGCGAGATTGGATCTTTCGGAGCCCAATCAGATTTTACCTTATGTGGTCTCTCGGTCTTCATTATGTGATCGTATCCGTGAGCGCTAGTTTGATGACCCTCATTTGCTTGTCCTCAAGGACAACGTCTTGCATGGCGATACAAGAGATATGACTATCGGTGATGATGGGATATTGAGGATGCAGGGTCGGATTTGTGTACCCAATGTTGATGGACTTCGAGAGTTGATTTAGGGAAGGCCCACAGTTCACGGTATTCTATCCATCCGGGTTCCGTAAAGATGTAACAGGATTTGAGACAGCACTATTGGTGGAGGCGGATTAAGAAAGATATAGTTGAGTTTGTAGCTCGGTGCCTCAATTGTCAGCAGGTGAGGTATGAGCACTAGAGACCGGGTGGGTTGCTTCAGCAGATAGAGATTTTGGAGTGGAAGTAGGAGCGGATCACCATGGACTTTGTAGTTGGGCTTCCACGGACTCTGAGGAAGTCCGATGCCATTTGGGTGATTGTGTATCGGCTAACCAAGTCTGCACACTTCATTCCTGTATGTACCACCTATTCTTCGAAGCGGTTGGCAGAGATTTATATCCGGGATATTGTTCGTCCGCATGGTATTCCAGTTTCCATCATCTCAGATAGAGGTACTCAATTCACATCACGGTTCTGGAGGGCCGTTTAACATAAGTTGGGCACTCGGGTGGAGTTGAGTATAGTATTTCACCTTCAGACGGATGCACGAACCAAGTGCACTATTTAGATTTTTTAGGATATGCTCTGTGTGTATGTGATTGATTTTGGAGGGTCTTGCAATAAGTTCTTGCCATAGGCGGAGTTTGCATATAACAACAGTTATCAGTCCAGCATTCATATGGCACCGTATGAGGCTTTATATGGTAGGTGGTGTAGATCCTCGGTGGGTTGGTTTGAGACGGGTGAGGCAAGATTATTGGGCACAGACTTGGTTCAAGATGCTTTGGAGAAGGTTAAGGTGATTTAGGATAGACTCCATACAGCCTAGTCCAAACAGAAAAGCTAAGTGGACCGGAAGGTTCGTGATGTTTCCTATATGGTTAGAGAGTGTGTCCTGCTTCTGGTATCGCCTATGAAGGGCATTATGAGATTCGGGAAGAAAGGGAAGCTAAGTCCGAGGTTTATTGGTCCTTCTGAGATATTGAGGTGTTTTGGGGAGGTTGGTTATGAGTGCCCTACCTCCCAGCTTGGCAGGAGTTCCTTCGGTATTTCATGTTTCGATGCTCCGGAGGTATCACAGCGATCCGTCGCACGTGTTGGATTTCGGTTCAGTCCAGTTGGACAAGGATCTATCCTATGTTGAGGAGCCAGTGGAAATATTGGACAAACAAGCTAGAAAGCTGAGGTCAAAGAATATTGCATCAGTGAAGGTTGACTGGCAGGGCCCGCCGGTCGAGGAGGCGACCTGGGAGACTGAGCAGGATATGCACAGCCATTACCCTCATCTTTTCACTACTTCAGGTATGTCTCTACGCTCATTCGAGGACGAACGAATGTTTAAGTGTAGGAGTATGTGACGACCCGACCGGTCGTCTTAAGAATTAACGCCCCCATCCCCTATTAATTGTATTCCCCGTGTTTGTTTTTGCTATTTTGATTTGCCGGGATGTTCGATTTTGAGTTTCAGAGTGTTTTGGGACACTTAGTCCCTAAAGGAGAGCTTAAGCTTTAAAATTTGTATTGTAATAGGAACAATGCAAAGACGACCTCAAAATATAATTCTGATGGTTTCGTTAGCTCTGTTGGGTGATTTCGGGTTTAGGAGTGTGTCTGGATTGTGTTTTGGAGGTCCGTAGCTTGAAATACAAAAGGTCGATTTTTTGTAGTTTCCGGTTCGCTAGTGAGATTTTGATCCGAGGGTCGAAATGGAATTCTGGAAGTTGGAGTAGCTCTTTAAGGTTGAATGTGATGTGTGTGAATTTTAGGTCATTCGGACGAGGTTTGATAGACTTTTTGATCGAAAGCGTAAAGTTTGAGTTTTTTAAGTTCTTACGCTGGAATCAGATGTTGAATTGGTGTTTTGATGATGTTTTAGGTGTTTTAAGGATTGGTATAAGTTTTGATAGTGGTATATGACTTGTTCATGCTTATGGTTGAGGTCACAGGGGCCTCAGGGTGATTTCGGAGGGTTGTCGGAAGAATTGGAAGTGGTTTGAAGCACCTAAAGCTGCTGATCTCTATCATAACCGCACCCTTTGTTAGGTCCCGCAGGTGCGGAGCTGCAGAAGCGGCGCTAGGATCGCAGAAGCAGAAAGGGGGAGAGTCAGTAGGAGCCGTGGAAGCGGATTCGCATCTGTGTAAGGGAAATCGCAGGTGCTGAAGCTAGGCCTTAGTAAATTGTCGCAGATGCGCCTTTTGGTCCGCGAAAGCGGGACCACACATGACCGCAGAAGCGAATTAGCGGGGCAAAACATATAAATAGTTGCCTTCGCGAATTTGAGTTATTTTCACCTCTTTTCAAAAGGGAAGAAGCATTGGGAGCATTTTCAAGGGATATTTTCAGAGGAAATCATTTGGGTAAGGTCTTTGGTCTTTAAACTCGTTAGTGTGGTGATTTTTATCATTATAAGCATGAAGATTTAAGGAAAATCAGTGGTAAATTGAGGGTTAGGGCTTGATTAATTAGAGACCTTTGAGTGATGATTTGAGGGACCATTTGAGGTCCAATTTTGGTGTTTTTGGTATGACTAAACTCATGAGAGTATGTGGATTCTGAAAATGTAAATTTTACCAGATTCCGAGATGTGGGCCCGAGGGGCATTTTGTTCACTTTTCCTAAATTTGCGTATAAGCTTAGAATTTATTTATAGATTTAGTTACTTGAAGTGTTATTTCCATTATGAAATTGAATTGAACAGAGTCGAGCCATTTGGAGTCGAGTACTCGTGGCAAGAGCGTGGTTTTAGGTTGATTTTGAGTTGGTTCGAGGTAAGTGGCTTACCTAACCTTGTTTTGGGACTTCCCCTTAGGATTTGGCATTATTGATAATTGAAATGCCTTGTACGTGAGGTGACGAGTGCGTACTTGTGCTAATTGTTGAAAAACCGATTTTTGCTAAGTAATTAGAATTGTGTTTTCTCCTCGTGTTATTACTACCTGCAATTTAAGCCTGTTGTTAGCTTAGGGAAGCATGTCTAAGTGACTTACCTATTTTATTTTCTCAAACTACTTTACCTGAATTCTGTGCAGCATGCTAGGCTATAATTATCGTTTGCCTTGATATGAAATTTGACATTTGCTGTTGCTGCTGTGTATTTAGATTTGGGACTACGGATGTGGGGTTCCAGTAGATCCCCTTGTTTGTTTATTTGGTAGTACAGATGTGGGATTCTGGTAGTTTCCCCTACAGAGTGATATGGAACTACGGGACTGCACCCGATAGGTTACCCCAATATTGGGTATTTATATTTGGGACTACGGATTGGGATTCCAGTAGATCCCCGCGCACTGATAGTTGGACTATAGGATTGCAACCCGGGAGATCTTTTGGATATATATATGATGGACTACGGGACGGTATTCCGGTAGATCTACTGATAGTTGTAATTGGGACTATAGGACGGTACCCTGGAAGGTATCCCCGTTGTTATCTTTGTGATGAGTTGTATTTCATTTCTGTGTTTATTTGGCATCTATAGTAGTTGTTGATGTTCTTCCTACTTTATGTTACTTTTTCTGTTGTACTTATTTATTCTATTTTACTCTACACTGTTGAACATTATATTTTATTTAACCTTAGTAGGGCTCTGACCTTCCTCGTCTCAACCCGACCGAGGTTAGGCTTGGCACTTACTGAGTACCGATGTGGTGTACTCATACCCATTCTGCACATGTTTTTCATGTGTAGATCAAGGTACCTCCGCTCAGGCCTATCATTCGTGAGGCGTGGCGCGTGTAGAGACTCCGAGGAATATCTGCCGCGTCCGCAGACCGAAGAGTCCCTTTCTATTTTTCCTTTTGTATTAGCCCTTTTGTACTTTCGTTTCATTGTTAGAATATTCTGGGGATAAATGCCTGTAGATATTCAAAGTCTTGTGATCATGAGATTTCGTGTTTTGGGAAACGTTAATAGTTTTGAGAATTATTATTGGGTATGTCGAGCGGCACTTTTAAACACTGTTTTATTTCACTATTTCGGTTTTATTATTTCTTCCGCATATTTGGTTTATTTTCTGCATTCCTAGGCTTACCTAGTCGTAGAGACTAGGTGCCATCACGATGGTTCACGATGGACGAACCGGGGTCGTGACAACTTCCTCCCAAAAATTACCCACAAACCCTAATTGGTTTTCTCTGCCTTTCAAGTTCTAATTGGGGAAAAATCTAGATTTTGAAGAACCAAGATAAGGGATGAGTTATCCAACAAATAAGGGAATTATACTGCTCTCTTTAATCCATTGTTTCTGTTGTAAATTCATGGTAAGTCATTATATACTTGTAAGAACTCACGGGACGGTGATCGGAAGCCGTGAGTTCGAGTTATTCACTTGTAGCGGATTGTTTTGCTGATTGTTTTGTGATGCTATTGGGATGCGTGTTGTACTACTGTTTTTTGGAGTTTCGGAGGAGGAAGGGTGTGGACAAACACCATATAGATGTAGGGTGTTGGGCTGGTCGTTCGTCGTAATATTTCCGGGTCGTTTGACACTACTACGATGGTCGTTTTGTGTATGAAGAGATTGCGGTGTGTTTGGCTATTTCTAGTATTTTATGGTGTATATAAGACTGCAAAATAATGTATATATGTTGTTGTTGTTGTGCTCTTGTGTTGTTTGGATTCTTGAATTTGGAGGAAGTAAGGATTATTGGGGAGATGCTGCCCTTTTTATGCAAAATAAGCTTGTCGTCCGTTGTGCGATAGTTGTTATCGTTGTTGTAGATTAAGGTACGAAGAGGCGAGTTAAACTTGGTGATTGGAAAAATTGTGATAAGGTATGCTAAGGCTAAGTCGTCCCTTCATTTTGGCATGATCTCGTAATTACATGTGTTTGATAACGAGGCATAAAGAGAAGTTTATACTCCCGAATTTATATACACTACCCTAGTCTCATAAGTCACAGTATTCTCCCTTATCGGGACATCATACTTAGTTTAGTTTTGTCTTCTATCAGCTAAGAGAGCATAAACTTTATATATATATAGTATTATAGTATTTTCACTACCATCGAGCTATAATCGATGGGTAGGCCCCTATTGGGCAACCTCTGACCAGATGGTGAGTCATATACTGAGCATACTATGGCCGAGCGCCTATGAGCGAGCCCAAAATGGCCGAGATACAGATCCTAGTATGGCCTAGCGCCTATGAGCGATCCAACTACAGCAGAGCATATATATATATATATATAGAGAGAGAGAGAGCCTTATAGGACTGGAAAACTATTTTACTTACTATATTGAGAGAGTTGGGCCACTATCAGCAGGTATGCAAATCTTCAGATTATCTTTGACTCCTAGTTACTTCCAGTTATTATATTATCATTTCATTTTCTGCTTTCAGCTATCATATTGCCTTACATACTCGGTATATTATTTTGTACTGACGTCCCTTTTGCCGGGGACGCTACATTTCATGCCTGCAGGTCCTCATTGACAGTTGGGCAGACCCTCCCAGCAGACAGAGTCAAACATCAGCTTGGTTGGTAAGCTCCACTTCCTTGGAGTTACCAGGTCTAGACCTTGGAGTACATTTTATATATACAGATTTGATGGGTAGATCGAGGCCCTATCCCGACCATGGTACAGTTCAGTTATCTCTAGAGGCTTGTAGACAAGTCATGTATAGTTTATATATCTGTAGATGTTCATGGCGGCCTCGTCAGCCTCCACAGTTATATATATATATATATGAGATTTTGCATATGTTTACCCCACATATGAGAGAGACGTTATTTTCAGAAGATTAAGTATATGGCCTCATCGGTCTAAGTTGAGGGTTACCCCTCAAAGTCCACAGTTACAGAGTGGTACGCTCGGGCCGAGTACGGTGCCGGGTGCCGGCCACGCCTCTTCAAGTTTGGGACGTGACAATTATGACTTGAGTGCATGGTCCATGTCGATTTTGGAAAAGTTTATATTCCAATATTTGATGAAATGTGATTTTTGACTTTAAGGGTGTGTTTGTATGAAGGAAAATGTTTTCCTAGAAAATATTTTTAAAGAAAATGAGTAGTTTTATCACTTTTTTTTCTTGTTTGGTTGGTAAGTAAAAACCTTTTTCCAGAAAATATTTCTAGTATTTGGTTAGAGAGTAGAAAATACTTTTTAGGAAAATAATTTCTTATGCTACTCTTCTCACCCCTCTTCCCCCAAGTCCCTATTTTTCCTATGCTCTCCCCTCCCCCACAAAAAAATACCCAACATTTTCATGACTCTATTTTCTTCAAGAATTTAATTATTCTTCTAAAAATTCACACAAACACAAAGGAACTAATGTGTTGCTTTACTTTTTTACCCAAAAATAACTTTTAAATTTGTGCTCTATAACTAAGGAAATATACTTTTTTGTTGAAAAAGAATGAAGTATTTCTACAACATGAAAATAAAGTACTCGTTTTGTTGAAAAGAAAGAAAATACTTTTTACTACATTATTTTGATGAAATGAAAGAAAATATTTTTCTACATCATGAAAAGAGAGTGTGATGACCCGATAGGTCATCTTATGAATTAAAACAAAATTTTGTGTTCCCAGGTCTTAAAAACCTCATTTTATCCCTCGTCAATTTGCGTGCAGTCCAGACTTGTTTTTCGAAAAGGTTTTATGTTGGAAGTTGATAAAAACAAGAATTATTTATTTAAAACTTCATTTGAGTTGACTTCAGTCATTATTTTTGGTAAACGGATCCGAATTCGTGTTTTGAGAGTCCTGGTGGGTCCGTATCCAAAATATGGGACCCGAGAGTATGCTCGAAATCAGAATCGGAGGTCCCTAGCGCGAGTTATGAATTTTTGTTGAAAACTGATAGTCTGAAAATTTAATGGTTTTTAAGAAACTCTTAATGTTTGATTTTGTTAGTATCGGGTCCATATTTTGGTTCCGGATCCCAGTACAGGTTCAATATAATATTTAAGACTTGTCTGTGAAAATTGATGAAAACGGAATTGGTTTGACGTGATTCAGACTTCCGATTGAGAAAATAGATATTTCAAAGTGTTCTTGAGAATTTCGTTTGATTTGGTGCTAAATTCGTGGTTCTAGATGTTATTTTGGCGATTTGAAAGCGCGATCAAGTTTGTATGATGTTTTAAGACTTGTGTGCATGTTTGGTTTGGAGCCCCGAGGGCTCGGGTGAGTTTTAGATAGGCTACAGAGTAAAAATAGAACTTAGAACACTCCTGGTTTTTGTTGCAGGACTCAGATCTCGCAAATGCGAGGTCAATCATCGCATTTGCAATCTCAGCAGAGTTCGCATTTGCGAGCTTCTCATCACAAATGCGAAGAGAAGCTGGGCCAGCTCATGTTCGCAAATGCAAACATTCCTTCGCATTTGCAATGGGGGGAGGTAACATTCGCAATTGCGATCCTTTTATTGCATTTGCGACCAACTTAGTTCGCATTGGTAAACCTTTATTCGCAATTGTGAAGAAGGCAAGACTGTTGGAATCTTCCGGAATGCGATGGATTTCTCGCATTTGCAGGCTTCGTTTTTGTGAAGCCAAGGTCGCATTTGCGACATTTTCAGCTGGGTAACTGAGACTTGGACGGGATTTTTCATTCATTCTTCAAATTTTCAAAACCTAGAACTCAAGAGGCAATTTTTCAAAAACTTCTTCCCCAAATCTTAGGTAAGTTATTCTTCACTAGTTTCTTTCAATCTCACTTCATTTTATAAGATTTCAACCTAGAATTTAAGGTTATCATGGTGGAATTAGGGATTTTTGGGTAGAAATTAGGGATTTCAAAATTCAGGGATTTAGACCTCAAATTAAGGTCAGATTCCAAAACAAATTGTTTATCTGGACTCTGGGGTGAATGGATAATTGGGTTTTTGTCCGAATTTCGGGTTTGGACCAACTGAGCCTAGGTGTTGACTTTTTCAATAATGACCTAAATTGAGTCCTTTGTTATCGTGGGTGATTCCTAGGGCTTATTTTGAAACGTTTGGTTGGTAATGTGCTAGAATTGTTTGTTCGGAGGGGTGTTTGAAAGGCAAAACTGTAATTGAGCTTTGAGTGGCCTTGGGTTGAGGTAAGTGGCTTGTCTAACCTTGTGGGGGAGAACTCCCCATAGGATTTGGTATTGTTTGATATGTGAGCACCGTGTACGTGAGGTGACGAGTGCGTACACGGGCTATTGTTGAAAAACCCCATTTTCATTAAGCAAATATCTATTTTTCCTTTAATTGAGCAACACTAGTATATGTAACTATCCTGTTTAGTTTAGGAAAGCATGCCTACGTGCTTTAACTGACTTAACTACCTATCTGAACTCTGTGTAGCATGTTTTAGTGAAATTTCTTGTTCTTCTTTGATTCAGACTTAGTCTAAATTGTGACATCCTTGCTGTAACTGTTATCTCTATTTGGTTGAGCTGCATATTTACTTTGAGACTACGGAGCGATACTCCAGGAGATCCCCATGTACTGCATATTTACTTCGGGACTACAGAACGGTATTCTGGGATATCCTCCAGCACTGCATATTTACTTTGGGACTACAAAACGGTATTCTGGGAGACCCCTTGCGTATTTACGTTTGGGTTACGAGACGATATCCCAGGAGATCCCCTGTTGCTATTGTTGTGTTCTGAGCTATTGTTATTCTATGCTTATTTCCTAGTTAAAATTTCGGTATTTGTTTCTTTACCGCAATATTTCTTTCTGTTAAATTTTATTATATCTAAACCGGTAAGGCCCTGACCTGATATCATCACTACTCGATCGAGGTTAGGCTTGGAACTTACTAGGTATTGTGACATTCCAGGTTTTGGGAAAAGTAATTATTGTATTTGCCAAGCGGCATCATTTCTTCTTATTTAATATATTCGTTAGCTATTATCTTTTGTTTCTATTTCATTTTCGAAGTATTAGGCTTACTTAGTCGTAAAGACTAGGTGTCGTCACGATAGTTCATGGAGGAAGAACTTAGGTCGTGACAAGTTGGTATCGGAGCTCTAGGTCCATAGGAGTCGTGAGTCACAAGCCAGTTTATTAGAGTCTCGCGGATCGGTACAGAGACGTTTGTACTTATCTTCGGGAGGCTATAGAACTGTTAGGAAAATTCCACTTCATTTGATTCTGCGAGATTATTGACTTCAAAATTCTAAACTTCTTTCTTCTATTCTCTCACAGAGGATAAGGACACGTGCTACCGGAGATGGCCAGGAACCTACGCCCCCAGTTGGAGATGCCCGAGGCTAGGGTCGGGGTAGAGGCCGAGGACGTGCATGCGATGCAGCCAAAGCACACGCGTAAGATGCTACAGAGGAGCCACCAGTAGCTCTAATCGGAGCACAGGCACCAAATATACCTACTACTACCACTTCAGCTCTCTAGGAGACCCTTGCACAGTTCATGAGCATCTACAGCCCTCTAGCTCGGGCAGGGTTGATTCCCCTTGTTGCAGCCACATCTTAGGCCGGGGAAGGAGCACAGACTCCCGTCGCCCGCATTCCAGAGTAATGGTTCAGGTTTATCAAATCCCAGAGGTTATACCAGTATTGCCTGTAGCCCCAGTTCATCCCGAAGGTAGGGCCGTAGCTTAAGAGGAAGAGCAGTTGAGGCTTCAAAGGTACAAGAAGTATGACCCTCATACATTCAGTGGTCTAGCATTAGAGGATGCTCAAGTATTTCTGGAGGGGTGCCACTGTATCCTCCGCACTATGGGCATAGCAGAGTCGATTGGGGTTTCTTTTATTGCCTTCCAGCATCGAGGGGAAGCCTATCAGTGGTGGCGTACTTATGAGTTGGACAGTCCGACTGAGGCAGCTTTTCTTAAATGGACTCAATTCTCAGACATCGTTTTGAGAGATTATGTCCCTCAAAGCCTTAGGGACGCATGGCGCGCGGAGTTTGAGCAATTTTGCCGAGGTACTATGACTGTCTTAGAGTATGTCGTCTGTTTCAGTGACTTGGCTAGACATGCACCGGCCTTGGTTTCTACAGTTCGAGAGAGAGTTTGCATGTTTATTGAGGGGCTCATTCCCAACATCAGGACTAGCATGGTCTGAGAGTTAGAGATAGATATTGTGTATCAGCAGGTGGTGGGTATTGCTAGGAGAGTCGATGGCATGCTTTCTCGGGATAAGGAGGAGAGAGACGCCAAGAGGTCTCAAGAGTCAGGCCATTATTCTGGTGCCATTCCCCAGCCGCAGTTCGTCATGGTAGAGGTTATGTGAGTCGCCCCATTCATTTAGCTCTTCCAGCCGCCAATGGTATTCTAGCTGCTCCTAGACCTCAGAAGCCTTATTATGCACCTCTAATATCTAGTGTGCCTCCTGCATAGGGTGCTATCAGCGGTCAGTCCAACAGGCATGGCCTGAGCCAGTCACAGATGCCACACCCTCCCAGATCTTGTTTTGAGTGTGGCGGCACTCGCTATATGGTAAGGGATTTCCCCAGACTTAGGAGGGGTGCACCTCTATAAACTTCTCAGCTGCAGCATGCTCCACAAGGTCCTCAGGCTATGATTACAGCACCAACTGCCACCCCACCTGCTCAGCCAGCCCGAGGTGGAGGTCGGGGTGGTAGAGGTCACCCTAGAGGGGGAGGCCAGGCTAGATACTATGCCCTTCTTACTTTATTAGAGGCCATTGCTTCTATTTTGTCATTACAGTTATTATTCCAGTCTGTCATAGAGAAGCATCGGTTCTATTCGATCGAGGCTCCATTTATTCTTATATGTCATCTTTTTTTGCCCTGCATTTAGGCGTATCTCGGGATTCTTTGAGTTCCCCTGTTTATGTGTCTACTCCTATAGGATATTCTCTTGTTGTTGACCTTGTGTATTTATCGTATTTGATTACTCTTAGAGGTTTTGAGACTACAGCCAATTTGTTATTGCTCAGCATGGTATATTTTGATGTTATCTAGGGCATAGACTGGTTGTCGCCCCATTATACTATTCTTGATTGTCACGCCAAGATCGCGACGCTGGCTATTCCAGGTTTACCGCGATTAGAGTCGACGCGTACCTTAGATTACACTTCCAGTAGAGTCATTTCATTTCTTAAAGCTCAGCGAATGGTTGAAAAGGGGTGTGACGCGTATTTAGCCAATGTGACAGATGTCAATGTTGATACCCTTACAATTGATTCAGTCCTGGTAGTGAGGGATTAACCTGATGTGATTCCAGTTGATCTTCCGGGTATGCCACCCGATAGAGATATTGATTTTGGCATTGTTTTTTTACCGGGCACTCAGCCCGTCTCCATTCCTCTATATTGTATATCCCTTCCTGAGTTGAAGGAGTTAAAGGAGTTACATGAATTGCTTGATAAGGGCTACATTCGGCCCAGTGGGTTACCTTGGGGTGCTCCTGTCTTGTTTGTGAAGAAAAAGGATAGTTCTATGCATATGTGCATTGATTATCGCCAGTTGAACAAATTTACAGTGAAGAACCGGTATCCTTTTCCTCGTATTGATGACCTATTTGATCTGTTACAGGGGTGCCCAAGTATTTTCCAAGATTGACTTGCATTCAAGTTATCATTAGTTGAATATTCGGGAACCAGATATCCCAAAGACTGCTTTTAGGACTCGATATGGTCATTATAAGGTCCTTGTTATGTCATTTGGGCTGACCAACACCCTAGCAACATTTATGCATTTGATTCATAGTGTATTTCGGCCTTATCTTGATACATTCGCCATTGTCTTTATTGACAACAATCTGGTGTACTCCCAAAGTCGGGAAGATCATGAGCAACATCTGAGGACTGTTCATGAGAGAAAAGAAGTTAAATGAAAAGTTCTCAAAATGTGAGTTCTGATTAGATTTTGTGGCATTTTTGGGTCGCAAAGTGTCGAGTGAAGGGATCAAAGTGGATCTGAAGAAGGTGGAAGCAATATAGAGTTGACCCAGGCCGTCCTCAGCTACAGAGATCTGATCTTCCTTGGTTTGGCGGGGTATTACCACCGATTTGTTGAGGGATTTTCATCTACTGCAACACCCATGACTAGGCTAACCCAGAAGGGATGCTCTGTTCAGGTGGATGAAAGAGTGTGAGAAGGGATTTCAGATGCTTAAGACACCTTTGACTACATCCCCAGTATTGGTATTGCCTTCAAGTTTGGGGTCATACAGTTTATTGTGATGCATCGTGAGTTGCACTCGGTACGGTGTTGATGCAGGACCGTAAAGTGATCGCCTACGCATCCAGACAGCTGAAGATGCATGAATAGCACTATCTTGTCCATGACCTTGAGTTAGCTGCTATTGGTCGTGCCTTGAAGATTTGGAAGCACTATTTGTAAGGTGTCCCTTGTGAGATCTATACTGATCATCGGAGTCTACAATATCTATTTAAGCAGAAGGATCTGAATTTGTGTCAAAGGAGGTGGTTAGAGATGCTTAAGGTTATGATATCACTATTTCGTATCACCCAGGAAAGGCCAATGTGGTGGCCGATGCCTTGAGTCGTCAGGCAGAGAGTTTGGCGAGTTTGGATTTTCTACCAGTAGTAGAGAGGCCCGTGGCATTGGATGTTCAGGCCTTAGCCAGCTAGTTTGTGAGATTGGATATTTCAGAGCCTAGTCGAGTATTGGCTTGTGTGGTCTCTCGGTCTTCTCTTTATGATCGTATCAGGAGCGTCAGTATGATGATCCTCATATGCTTGTCCTTAAAGACATAGTTCAGCACGGTGATGCTAAGGAGGATAATATTGGGGACGATGGTGCATTGAGGATGTAGGGAAGGCTATGTGTACGTAATGTTGATGGTTTACATGAGTTGATTATTTAGGAGGTTCACAGCTCGCGCTACTCTATTCATCTGGGTGCCGTAAAGATGTATCGGGACTTGAGGCAGCATTATCGATGGCATAGGATGAAGAAGGACATAGTAAAGTATGTTGCTTGGTGCCTAAATTACTAGCAGGTGAATCTTGAGCATCAGCGATCGGGTGGGTTGCGTCAGACGTTAGAGATTCCAAAGTGGAAATGGGAGCGGATCATAATGGATTTCGTTGTTGGACTCCCACGGACTCAACGGAAGTTTGATGCAGTTTGGGTGAATGTGGATAGACGGACCAAGTCAGCTCATTTCCTTCTTGTGATGACTACATATTCTTCGGAGCAGCTGGCTCGAGTTTATATCCGTGAGATTGTTTGACTTCATGGTGTGCCGGTATCTATCATCTCTGACCAGGGTGCGTAGTTTACATCATGGTTCTGGACAGACATACAACAGGAATTGGGTACTCAGGTGGAGTTGAATTCACCCTTAGACGGACGGGCAGTCCGAGCGCCATTCAGATTCTTGAGGATATGCTTTGTGCGTGTGTGATAGAGTTGGGAGGTTCTTAGGATCAGTTCTTGCCACTTATGGAGTTTGCCTACAACAACAATTATCTGTCCAGCATTCAGATGGCACCGTATGAGGCTCTATATGGTAGGTAGTGTCGGTCCCAGTGGGTTGGTTAGAGCAGGGCGAGGCTAGATTATTGGGCACAAATTTTGTTCAGGATGCCTTGGAGAAGGTAAAGGTGATTCAGGATAGACTTCGCACAGCCCAGTCCAGACAAAAGAGTTATACGGACCAGAAGGTTCACAATGTTTCATTTATGGTTGAAGATCGGGTCTTGCTTCGGGTTTAACCTATGAAGGGCGTTATGAGATTCGGGATGAGGGGCAAGTTGAGCCCAAGGTTTGTTGGTCCCTTTGAGGTGTTGCGGCGTGTTGGGGAGGTTGCTTATGAGCTTTCCTTGCCTTCCAGTCTAGAAGGAGTTCGTCAGGTATTCCATGTTTCTATGCTCCAGAAGTATCACAGTGATCTGTCTTACGTGTTGGATTTCAGTTCAGTGCATTTGGACAAGGATCTATCTTATGTTGAGGATCCAGTGGCTATTTTGGATAGGTAGGTTTGAAAGCTGAGGTCAAAGAACATCGCATCAGTGAAGGTTTAATGGCAGGGTCAGCTGGTCGAGGAGGCGACGTGGGAGTTTGAGTCGGACATGCGGAGTAGATATCCCCACCTTTTTACTAGCCCGGGTACATTTCTATTTCAATTGGAGGAAGAATAGTTTTTTAGAAGTGCAGAATGTGATGACCCGATAGGTCATCTGATGAATTAAAACTAAACTCTATGTTCCGAGGCCTTAAAAACCTCATTTTATCCCTCCCCGAATTGTGTGCGCAATCTGTGCGTGTTTTTCGTAAAGCTTTTATGTTGGAAGTTGATAAAAATAAGAATTTTTATTTAAAACTTCATTTGAGTTGACTTCGATCAACATTTTTGGTAAACGGACCCGGATTCATGTTTTGACAGTCCATGTGGGTCCGTATAAAAAATATGGGACCTGGACATATGCCCGGAATCAGAATCAAAAGTCCCTAGCCCGAGTTATGAATTTTTGTTGAAAATTTAATGGTTTATAAGAAACTCTTAATATTTGATTTTGTTGGTATGGGGTTCGTATTTTGGTTTTGGAGCCGGTACAGGTTCAATATAATATTTAAGACTAGTCTGTGAAATTTGATGAAAAACGGAATTGGTTTGACGTGATTCGGACGTCCGATTGAGAAAATAGAAATCTAAAAGTGTTCTTGAGAATTTTATTTGATTTGGTGCTAAATTCGTGGTTCTGGGGGTTATTATTGTGATTTGATCGCGCAAGCAAGTTCGTATGATGTTTGAAGACTTTTGTACATGTTTGGTTTGGAGCCCCGAGGGCTCAGGTGAGTTTCGAAAGGGTGTGATGACCAAAAAGATCTTGTGTTGCAAGTGAATTCAGTGTTCTGGGGCTTAAAAATCTCTTTTTTACCCCACCTTGATTTACATGAGTGGTCCGGACCTATATCCGGAAAGCCTTCTATGTGAAAATATGAGAAATAGAAATTTTTAGAGTTAAAAATTTAATTATGGTTGACCAATTTTGAGCAAACGGACCCGGATCTGTGTCCCGACGATCCTGGGAGGTCCGCAGTAAAATATGGGACTTGGGCGTATGCCCGAAAATGAATTCCGAAGTCCCAAGCCTTAGAAATTAATTTTTGAAAGAAATTATTTTACTGAATTATCTAAGAAATGAAGAAAAGAATTAATGTTTGAAATCATTGTTATTGGGCCCGTATTTTGGTTTCGGAACCCGGTACAAACATGTTATAGTATTTGAAAGATAACTGTGAAATTTGGTGAACACGGAGTTTATTTGACGTGAGTTGGACTTCTGATTGGAGAGTGATGAACTTTGAGAGTTCTTGATGAAAATGTTGAGTTTTGAGGTTTAATTCATGATTTTACATGTTATTTTGATGATGTGATCACACGAGTAGGTCCATATGATATTTTTGAGTTAGTATGCACACTTGGTTTGGAGTTCCGAGGGCTCGGGTGAGTTTCGGGTAGGTCCCGGGATGTCTTAGGCTTAAAAATATGGATGTTGCAGGTTCAGAGAAGTGCAAACCTCTGAACCCGCAGTGCTGACCGCGGTAGCTTTTGTGTTGTCCGCACTGGTAACTGTACGGCCGCAGTCCATTTTGTGCGGTCCGCACAGGTTCACTGGTCCGATTTCAGAAGCTCATAGCTTTTGATATACGAGGAATTTGGGGATAGATTCAAAAACAAAAGTTGTATACCTTTCAATATAGTTTTCAGATATATATTATAATAAGCATTTGCTCATCTGTAGAGAAAGTTATGGCCACAATACTAAGACTTGTCACTGCAGAACATAGGAAGCCTGTGCGGCCGCGGTTGATTTTGTGCGGTCCGCACAGGGCATCTGAGGGCAGTATATTAAGACAGGATTTTCAGTTATGTTTTCAATTTTTAAGACCCCAAAAACATAAGAGGCGATTTTTCAAACAACCTTTCTTCTCCAAATCGATTGTAAGTCATTTTTAACTAGTTTTCTTCAATCATTAACATCTTTTAACATGATTTCAACTTCAAATCAAAGATTTTCATGGGGGAAATTGGGAGTTTTGGGTAGAACCTAGGTTATTCAAAAATTAGGGATTTGGACCTCAATTTGAGGTCCGATTTCAAAACAAATTATATTTGGGTTCGTGGGGGAATGGGTAATCGGGTTTTGGTTCGAACCTCGGGTTTTTACCATGTGGGCACGGGAGAAACTTTTGACTTTTTGTGCCAAACTTTGAAAAACTCATTTTTATGCACTCAAATTGATTCATTTGGTGTTTATTGATGTAATTAAGTAACTTGTGACTAGATACGAGCGAATTGGTGGTGGAATCAAGGAGTAAAGCTATAATTGAATCGTGAATTGTGCTCATGGCATCAAGGTAAGTGTTTGGTCTAACCTTAGCTTGTGGGATTAGGATTTTGTCCTATTTTCTCTTTGCTTCTTGTTGAGTATGACGTATAGGCATGGTGACGAGTATCAATACGTTGGTCTCAAGCATGACCGTGAGTCTTATATTGTTATTTTCATGATTTCAATGTATTATTCATGCCTTGGTGAAGATTTTCTAATTGTTGTATAAAGTTTGTGGAAAGAACTGTGACCTATGAACATTAAGGAGCGTTGGCTCAAGTTGTATAGCAAAATTGTGAAAGTATAAGTGACAATTGAACTTTTAGAGCATTGGCTCGAGTTGTGAAGTGAATTGTGAAGTAAAATTGAGAAAGAGAATAGATCATTAGGTTGTCACCCTTGCCGGGCTATTGCTGATTTATTTGTTGTTCCCTTGCCGGGATTTAATTGTTTAATTGTTATTCCCTTTCCGGGATTTCATTGGTGACTTGTTGTTCCCATGCTGGGATTTAATTGTTTAATTGTCGTTCCCTTGCCGCAATTTAATTGGTGACTTGCTATTCCTTGTTGGGATTCTTATTGCAAATTTCCTTTATTTCCTTAGCCTATTGTTTGTGATTGTTTTTTGGGTGAGGAAGAGAGTTAAAGCACGAAGGGTGATGCCGTGCATTGTTTGTTATTGTGAGGAAAGAGTGTAAAGCACGAAGGGTGATGCCGTGCTGCACTATGTACCATTCCGTGCCGATTTATTGATTGTATGGCAAGAAAGAGAGTAAAAGCACGAAGGGTGATGCCGTCACATTTTTTTATTATATGATTCCTTTGGTGAGGACAAAAGTAAAAGCACGAAGGGTGACGTCGTGCATTTGTTGATTTTTTATTCTTTGTTGATATCCGAGTTATGTTGTTTCTTCCATTACATGTTGTCATTTGATTTTATCTCGATGTTATAGATTCCTTTACCCTATTTTCCTTGTGATTGTTGTTTGGGTGAGGAAGAGTGTAAAGCACGAAGGGTGATGCCGTGTATTATTTTGGTGAGAGAAATTAAAAGTACGAAGGGTGATGTCGTGCATTTGATTTTGATTTCCCAATTTTTATTGATAACTGTGTTATAGTTTTTCAACACTAAATTGTTGATTTCCTGTTGATAATTGTTGTACCCCACAGCATGGTTTCCCCTTCTTATTTTCAATTGAACTGTAGGGATCCTCATATTTATTTGTTGCTTTTGTGTTACTATTCGATGTTTCACCGCAGCATGTTTCCCCCTCCCATACTTGACTATATGTAACTGTTTCTTTTCGTACTTCTTTTCTGCTATATATAGTTAAATTGCACAGGTTTATTTGGTAGTCTGGTCCTAGCCTCGTCACTACTTCGCCAAGGTTAGGTTAGGCACTTACCAGCACATGGAGTCGGTTGTGCTGATACTACACTCTACACTCTTTTATGTAGACCCCAGTGTTGTAGACTTCGAATAGTGGTGGGATTGCTGATTCGTGCTCATCAGACGACCCGAGGTAGTCCGCAGGCGTTGGCGTCTTCTTATATCTACTATTCCTATTTCTTACATGGATTTCCAGAGACAGTGTTGTATTTATTTCTTTAGACCTTTATTTGTAGTATTCTTAGACCGTCTATGAAACTGTGACACCAGTTCTGGGTAGACGAGACTCAAACAGTTGTATTAGATATTCATGTTCAGATAGCTTATTGTCTTTATTCCATTTATGATAATTTCCACTGTTTAAATGTTATTTCTTCTTCATTGATAAAGGATATAAAAGTGGGTAAACAGATAAATTGTTTAAAAAAATTGGCTTGCTAGCTCACATTAGTAGGTGCCATCAGGACTCCCAAGAACGGGAAATCCGAGTCGTGACAAGTTGGCAGCAGAGCTCTAAGTTACATGGGTCTCACAATTCACAAACAAGCTTAGTAGAGTCTGAGGGATCGGTGCGAAGACGTCTGTATTTAACCCCTAAAGGCTACAGAGTTAGGAAAAGTTTCACTTCTATTTTTCCCTATGGTGTGATTTTTTTCTCTTAATGCTAAATTGAAACCTCTACTCTTGTCCTTTTGCGAATGGCGAGGTCATGTACCGCTTCTTCAGCCGAGCAGCAGCACAGATCGGTGATAGATGAGCTACGTCTTCGGAGGCTTTGTGGAGGTTGGACAAGTTTCACCAAGCTCTTCACTACTACTTTCAGCGGTGCATCTTCTGAGGATCCCAAAGATTTTCTAGACAGCTGTCGTGAGGTTCTCAGTAACATGGGGATAGTTTAGACCAATGTGGTTGATTTTGCTACTTTTCCCTTGTCTGGATCCGTCAAGACGTGGTGGAGAGATTATTGCTTGGCTAGACCAGCCGGATCGCCAGCTTCGACTTGGGAGCAGTTCACGCAGCTATTTCTGGAGAAGTTTCTCCACATCACTCAGAGGGAAGTATTAGAGGAGGGAGGTAGAGGTATTAGAGGTGGAGGTAGAGATGCTAGAGGTGGAGGTAAAGGTATTAGAGGTGGAGGTAGAGATGCTAGAGGTGGAGGTAAAGGTATTAGAGGTGGAGGTGCAGGTACTGTTCTGGTTTGTGGTAGAGAAACTTCGATTTTATTTTTTGGCCGTATCTGGTCATGCCTAGTGAATCTTTGAGTGCCCCTGTTTATGTGTCTACACCGATGGGTGATTCTATTATGGTGGATTGCATCCATTATTCATGTATAGTGGTTATTGGAGGTCTTGAGACTCGTGTGGAATTGCTTCTTCTGGACATGGATGATTTCGGTGTTATATTGGGGATGGACTGGTTATCACCTCACCACGCTATCTTGGAATATCATGCCAAGACTGTGACCTTAGCTTTACCGGGTTTGTTTCGTTTACAGTGGAGAGGGACTCCTGGTCATTCTACCCGTAGTGTTATCTCTTATGTGAAGGCTCGGCGTATGGTCGAGAAGGTGTGTTTGGCCTATTTGACATGTGTTCGTGATTCTAGTGCTGAGGTTTCTTCTATTGATTCTATGCCCATGGTTTGTGAGTTTCCTGAGGCATTCCTTTCAGACTTGCCGGGTATGCCACCTGACAAGGATATTGATGTTTGCATTGATTTGGCTATGGGCACTCAGCCCAGTTCTATCCCGCCGTATCGTATGGCCGCGCCTGAGTTGAAAGAGTTGAAGGAGCAGTTGCAAGAGTTTCTTGAGAAGGGTTTCATTATGCCGAGTGTTTCACCTTGGGGTGCGTCGGTGTTGTTTGTTAGGAAGAAGGATGGGTCAATGAGAATGTGTATTGATTACCGGCAGTTGAACAAGGTTACAATCAAGAATAAATATCTATTGCCGAGGATTGATCTTAGGATCTAGCTACCATCAGTTGAGGATTAGGGCATCTGATGTCCCTAAGATAGCTTTCCGCACTCGATGCGGGCATTATGAGTTCTTGGCTATGTCATTCGGGTTGATAAATGCCCCAGCATCTTTTATGGATTTGATGAACCGAGTGTTCAGGCCTTTTTTGGACTCGTTCGTGATAGTCTTCATTGATGATATTTTGATACATACCCGCAGTCGAGAGGATCAGGAGCAGTATTTCAGAATGGTTCTTCAGACTCTAGTTGAGTTCAGTTGCATTTTTGGGTCATGTGGTATTAGTAGAAGTTATTCAGGTTAACCTAGATGCAGGATGGCAAGGTCATTGCCTATGCTTCGCGGCAATTGAAGATTCATGAGAAGAACTATCCAGTTCATGATTTGGAGCTGGCAGCCATTGTTCACTCATTGAAAATTTGGAGCCATTTTCGGTATGGCGTGGCATGTGAGGTGTTCACAGATCACAAGGGTCTTCAGTATTTGTTCAAGCAAAAGGAGTTGAATTTGAGGCAGGGGAGGTGGTTGGAGTTGTTGAAAGATTATGGTATCACTATCTTATATAATCCGGGAAGGGCCAATGTGGTGGCTGATGCTTTGAGTAGGAAGTCAGTCAGTGTGAGTCTTGCTTATATTCCGGTCAGTGAGAGACCGCTTGCTTTGGATATTCAGGCTTTGGCCAATCAGTTTGTGAGGTTGGATGTTTCTGAGCCCAGCTATGTGTTATCTTGCACAGTCGCTCGGTGTTCATTATTGGAGCATATCCGAGATCGACAGTATGATGACCTCATTTGTGTGTCCTTAGAGACACGGTACATCGTAGAGGTGCTAAGCAGGTTACCTTAGATGATGATGGAGTTTTGAGATTGTGGGGTCTAGTTTATGTGCCTAATGTGGATGGGCTTCGGGAGTTGATTTTAGAGGAGGCCCATGGTTCCCTGTACTTTATTCGTCTGGGCGCCGCTAAGTGGTGTCAGGAATTGCGGTAGCATTATTGGTAGAGGAGAGCAAGGAAGGATATCATTGCATATGTGGCTCGGTGTTTGGATTGTCAGTAGGTTAAGTACGAGCATTAGAGGCCCGGTGGTTTATTTCAGCAGATTGAGATTCCTGAGTGGAAGTGTGAGTGTATCACTATGGACTTTGTTGTTGGACTCCCACGGACTCAGAGGAAGTTCGATACAATGTGGGTTATTGTTGATAGGCTGACCAAGTCAGCGCATTTCACTCTGGTGGCAGTCTCCCATTCTTCCGAGAAGCTAGATGAGATCTATATCCAGGAGATTGTTCGCCTTCATGGTGTGCCCGTATCTATCATTTCGGACCGAGGTACGCAGTTTACCTCACAATTCTGGAGAGCAGTTCAGTGAGAGTTGGCCACACGGGTTGAATTGAGCACAGCGTTTTATCCTCAGACGGACGGGCAATCCGAGTGGACCATTCAGCTTTAGGAGGACATGCTCCGAGCTTGTGTCATTGACTTTGGAGGTTTGTGGGATCAGTTTTTACCTTTATCAGAGTTTGCCTACAACAACAGCTACTAGTCAAGTATTCAGATGGCTCCTTATAAGGCTTTATATGGTAGGCGGCGTTGGTTTCTAGTTGGATGGTTTGAGCTGGGAGAGGCTCGGTTGTTGGGTACGGATCTCGTTCAGGAGGCCTTGGACAAGGTCAGGATTATTCAGAATAGGCTTCATATAGCTCAGTCCAGGGAAAAGATTTATGCCGACCGCAAGGTTCGTGATTTGGCATTCATGGTCGGTGAATGGGTATTGCTTCGAGTGTTGCCTATGATGGGTGTAATGATATTTGGGAAGAAGGGAAAGCTTAGCCCTAGGTTTATTGGCACGTTTGAGATTCGTGATTGAGTGGGAGAGGTGGCTTATAAACTTGCATTGTCACCGAGCTTGTCTGTCGTGCATCCAGTGTTTCATATGTCCATGCTTTGGAAGTATCACGGCGATCCATCCCACGTGTTAGATTTCAGCACTATCCAGTTGGAAAAGGACTTGTCTTATAAGGAGGAGTCGGTAGCTATTATAGAGCGTCAGGTTTGTCAGTTGAGATCGAAGAGTTTTCCTTCTATACGTGTTCAGTGGAGAGGTCAGCCCGCTGAGGCATCGACCTGGGAGTCCGAGTCCGATATGCGAAACCATTATCCCCATCTTTTTCCCGACTCAGGTACTTCTTTCTTATGTCCATTCGAGGACGAACGGTTGTTTTACAGGTGGAGAATGTGATGATCCAAAGGTCATCACTTGTGTTGCAATGGAATTCAGTGATCTGAGGCCTAAAACCCTCCTTTTTACCCCACGTTGATTTTTATAAGTGACAATTGAACTTTTAGAGCATTGGCTCGAGTTATGAAGTGAATTGTGAAGTAAAATTAAGAAAGAGAAGAGATCAGTATGTTGTCACCCTTGCCGGGCTATTGTTGATTTATTTGTTGTTCCCTTGCCGGGATTTAATTGTTTAATTGTTGTTCCCTTGCCGGGATTTAATTGGTGACTTGTTGTTCCCTTGCCGGGATTTAATTGTTTAATTGTCATTCCCTTGCCAGGATTTAATTGGTGACTTGTTGTTCCTTGCGGGGATTCTTATTGCAAATTTCCTTTTTTTCCTTAGCCTATTTTTTTGTGATTGTTGTTTGGGTGAGGAAGAGAGTTAAAGCACGAAGGGTGATGTCGTGCATTATTTGTTATTCTGAGGACAGAGTGTAAAGTACGAAGGGTGATGCCGTGCCGCACGATGTACCATTCCGTGCCGATTTATTGATTGTATGGTGAAGAAAGAGAGTAAAAGCACGAAGGGTGATGCCGTAACATTTTTTTATTATATGATTGCTTTGGTGAGGACAAGTATAAAAGCACGAAGGGTGATGCCGTGCATTTGTTGATTTTTGATTCTTTGTTGATATCCGACTTATGTTGTTTCTTCCATTACTTGTTTTTATTTAATTTTATCTAGATGTTATAGATTCCCTTACCCTATTTGCCTTGTGATTGTTGTTTGGGTGAGAAAGAGTGTAAAGCACAAACGGTGATGCCGTATACTATTTTGGTGAGACAAATTAAAAGCACAAAGGGTGATGTCGTGCATTTGATTTTGATTTCCTAATTTTTATTGATAACTGTGTTACGGTTTTTCTACACTAAATTGTTAATTTCCTGTTGATACTTGTTGTACCTCACAGCATGGTTTCCCCTTCTTATATTTAATTGAACTGTAGTGATCCTCATATTTATTTGTTGTTTTTATGTTACTATTCGATGTTTTAGCGCAACATGTTTCCCCCTCCTATACTTGACTGTATGTGACTGTTTCTTTTCGTGCTTCTTTTCTGCTATATATAGTTAAATTGCACAGGTTTATTTGGTAGTCTGGTCCTAGCCTCGTCACTACTTCGCCGAGGTTAGGCTAGACACTTACCAGCACATGGGGTCGGTTGTGCTGATACTACACTCTACACTCTTTTATATAGACCCCAGTGTTGTAGACTTCGGATCGCGGTGGGATTGCTGATTCGTGCTCATCAGGCGACCCGAGGTAGTCCGCAGGCCTTGGCGTCTTCTTCTATCTACTATTCCTATTTCTTTCAAGGATTTCCAGAGACAATGTTGTATTTCTTTCTTTCAAACCTTTATTTGTAGTATTCTTAGACTGTCTGTGAAACTGTGACACCAGTTCTGGGTAGACGAGACTCAAACACTTGTATTAGATATTCATATTTAGATAGATTATTGTCTTTCTTCCGTTTATGTTAATTTCCGTTGTTTAAATGTTATTTCTTCATCATTGATAAAGGATATAAAAGTGGGTAAAAAGATAAATTGTTTAAAAAAATTGGCTTGCCTAGCTCACATTAGTAGGTGCCATCAGGACTCCTGAGAGCGGGAAATCTGGGTCGTGACAAGTTGTTATCAGAGCTCTAGGTTACGTGGGTCTCACAATTCACAGACAAGCTTAGTAGAGTCTGAGGGATCGGTGCGAAGACGTCTGTATTTACCCCCCAGAGGCTACAGAGTTAGGAAAAGTTTCACTTCTATCCTTCCCTGTTGTGTGATTTTGTTCTCTTAATGCTAAATTGAAGCCTCTACTCTTGTCCTTTTGCGAATGGCGAGGTCATGTACCTCTTCTTCAGTCGAGCAACAACACAGATCGGTGATAGATCAGCTACGTCTTTGGAGGCTTTGTGGAGGTTGGATAAGTTTCACCAAGCTCTTCACTACTACTTTCAGCGGTGCAACTTTTGAGGATCCCTAAGATTTTCTAGACAGATGTCATGAGGTTCTCAGGAACATGGGGATAGTTGAGACCAATGGGGTCGATTTTGCTACTTTTCGCTTGTCTGGATCCGCCAAGATGTGGTGGAGAGATTATTGCTTGGCTAGACCAGCCGGATCGCCAGCTTCTACTTGGGAGCAGTTCACGCCGCTATTTCTGGAGAAGTTTCTCCACATCACTCAGAGAGAGGTATTAGAGGGGGGAGGTAAAGGTATTAGAGGTGGAGGTAGAGATGCTAGAGGTGGAGGTAAAGGTATTAGAAGTGGAGGTGCAGGTACTGTTCTGGTTTGTAGTAGATTATCTTCAATTTTATTTTCTGGCCATATCTGGTCGTGCCTAGTGATTCTTTGAGTGCCCCTGTTTATGTGTCTACGCCGATGGGTGATTCTATTATGGTGGATCGAATCCATTATTCTTGTATAGTGGTTATTAGAGGTCTTGAGACTCGTGTGGATTTGCTTCTTCTGGACATGGATGATTTCGGTGTTATATTGGGGATGGACTGGTTATCACCTCACCACACTATCTTGGAATGTCATGCCTAGACTGTGACCTTAGCTTTAACGGGTTTGCTTCATTTAGAGTGGAGAGGGACTCCTAGTCATTCTACCCGTAGTGTTATCTCGTATGTGAAGGCTCGGCGTATGGTCGAGAAGGGGTGCTTGGCCTATTTGACATGTGTTCGTGATTCTAGTGCTGAGGTTTCTTCTATTGATTCTATGCCCGTGGTTCGTGAGTTTCCTGAGGCTTTCCCTTCAGACCTGTCGGGTATGCCACCCGATAGGGATATTAACTTTGGCATTGATTTGGCTATAGGCACTCAGCCCAGTTCTATCCCGCCGTATCGTATGGTCGCGCCTGAGTTGAAAGAGTTAAAGGAGCAGTTGCAAGATTTGCTTGAGAATGGTTTTATTAGGACGAGTGTTTCACCTTAGGGTGCGCCGGTGTTGTTTGTTAGGAAGAAGGATGGGTTAATGAGAATGTGTATTTATTACCGGCAGTTGAACAAGGTTACAATCAAGAATAAATATTTATTGCCGAGGATTGATCTTAGGATCTGGCTACCATCAGTTGAGGATTAGGGCATCCGATGTCCCTAAGATAGCTTCCCTCACTCGATACGGGCATTATGAGTTCTTGGCTATGTCATTCGGGTTGACAAATGCCCCAGCATCTTTTATGGATTTGATGAACCGAGTATTCAAGCCTTATTTGGACTCGTTCGTGATAGTCTTCATTGATGATATTTTGATACATTCCCGTTGTCGAAAGGATCAGGATCAGTATCTCAGAATGGTTCTTCAGACTCTTATTGAGTTCAGTTGCATTTATGGGTCATGTGGTATCAAGTAGAGGGTATTCAGGTTAATCCGAAGAAGATTGAGGCAATCAACTGGCCTAGATCAGCATCAGCTATAGAGATTCAGAGTTTCTTAGGATTGGCAGGCTACTATCATTGGTTCGTGGAGGGGTTTTCATCTGTCGCAGCCCCGATGACCGTATTGACCGAGAAGGGTTCCCAGTTTAGATGGTCGGATGGGTGTGAGGTGATCTTTTAGATGCTCAAGACAGCTTTGACTATGGCACCGATATTTGTTTTGCCCACAGGTTCAGGGCCCTGTATAGTCTATTATGATACGTCTCATATTGGACTTGGTGTAGTGTTGATGCATGATGGCAAGGTCATTGCATATGCTTCGCGACAGTTGAAGATTCATGAGAAGAACTATCCGGTTCATGATTTGGAGCTGGCATCCATTATTCACGCATTGAAAATTTGAGCCATTTTCTGTATGGCGTGGCATGTGAGGTGTTTACGGATCACAAGGGTCTTCAGTATTTGTTCAAGCAAAAGGAGTTGAATTTGAGGCAGGGGAGGTGGTTGGAGTAGTTGAAAGATTATGGTATCACTATCTTATATAATCCGGGAAAGGGCAATGTGGTGGCTGATGCTTTGAGTAGGAAGTCAGCCAGTGTGGGCAGTCTTGCTTATATTCCGGTCAATGAGAGAATGCTTGCTTTGGATATTCAGGCTTTGGCCAATCAGTTTTTGAGGTTGGATGTTTCTGAGCCCAACCGTGTGTTATCTTGTACAGTCGCTCGTTGTTCATTAGAGCGTATCCGAGATCAGCAGTATGATGATCCTCATTTGTGTGTCCTTAGAGACACGGTACAGCATAGAGGTGCCAAGCAGGTTACCTTAGATGATGATGGAGTTTTGAGATTGTAGGGTCGAGTTTGTGTGCCTAATATGGATGGGCTTTGGGAGTTGATTTTGGAGGAGGCCCATGGTTCCCGGTAATTTATTCGCCCGGGCGCCGCTAAGAAGTATCAGGAATTGCGGTAGCATTATTGGTAGAGGAGAGTGAGGAATGATATCATTGTATATGTGGCTCGGTGTTTGGATTGTCAGCAGGTTAAGTACGAGCATCAGAGGTCCGGTTGTTTATTTCAGCAGATTGAGATTCCTGAGTGGAAGTGGGAGTGTATCACTATAGACTTTGTTATTGGACTCCCACGGACTCAGAGGAAGTTCAATGCAGTATGGGTTATTGTTGATAGGCTGACCAAGTCAGTGCATTTTATTCCGGTGGCAGTCTCCCATTATTTCGAGAGGCTAGATGAGATCTATATTCGGGAGTTTGTTCTCCTTCATGGTGTGCCCGTATCTATCATTTCGGACCGAGGTACGCAATTTACCTCACAATTCTGGAGAGCAGTTCAGTGAGAGTTGGGCACACGGGTTGAATTGAGCACAACGTTTTATCCTTAGACGAACGGGCAGTCCGAGCGGACCATTCAGATTTTGGAGGACATGCTCCGAGTTTGTGTCATTGACTTTGGAGGCTCGTGGGATCAGTTTTTACCTTTAGAAGAGTTTGCCTACAAAAACAGCTACCAGTCGAGTATTCAGATGGCTCCTTATAAAGCTTTATATGGTAGGCGGCGTTGGTTTCTGGTTGGATGGTTTGAGCCGGGAGAGGCTCGGTTGTTGGGTACGGATCTGGTTCAGGAGGCCTTGGACAAGGTCAAGTTTATTCTGAATAGGCTTCGTACAGCTCAGTCCACGCAAAAGAGTTATGTCGACCGCAAGGTTCGTGATTTGGAATTCATGGTCGGTGAACGGGTATTGCTTCGAGTGTCGCCTATGAAGGGCGTAATGAGATTTGGGAAGAAGGGAAAGCTTAGACCTAGGTTCATTGGCCCATTTGAGATTCTTGACCGAGTGGGAGAGGTGGCGTATAAACTTGCATTGCCACCGAGCTTGTCAGCTGTGCATCCAGTGTTTCATGTCTCCATGCTTCAGAAGTATCATGGCGATCCATTCCACGTGTTAGATTTCAGCACTGTCCAGTTGGACAAGGACTTGTCTTATGAGGAGGGGCCGGTAGCTATTCTAGACCGACAGGTTCGTCAGTTGAGATCGAAGAGTTTTCCTTCTATACGTGTTCAGTGGATAGGTTAGCCCGCTGAGGCATCGACCTGGGAGTCCGAGTCCATATGCGAAGCCGTTATCCCCATCTTTTTCCCGACTCAAGTACTTCTTTCTTATGTCCGTTCGAGGACGGACGGTTGTTTTACAGGTGGAGAATGTAAAACAAGTGTTGCAAGTGAATTCAGTGTTCTGAGGCCTAAATACCTCCTTTTTACCCCACCTTAATTTACAAGAGTGGTCTGGACCTACATCCGAAAAGCCTTCTATGTGAAAATATGAGAAATACAAATTTTTAGAGTTAAAAATTTGATTATGGTCTACTTTGGTCAATATTTTGAACAAACGGACCCGGATCTGTGTCCCGACGATCCCGGGAGGTCCCAGTAAAATATGGGACTTGGGCGTACGCCCATAAATGAATTTCGAGGTCCCAAGACTTAGAAATCAATTTTTGAAAGAAATTATTTTACTGAATTATCTAAGAAATTAAGAAAAGAATTAATGTTTGAAACCATTGTTATCGGGCCCGTATTTTGGTTCCGGAGCCCGGTACAAATGGTAAAATTTGGTTAAAACAGAGTTTATTTGACGTGAGTTGGACTTCCGATTGAAGAGTTATGAACTTTGAGAGTTCTTTATGAAAATGTTGAGTTTTGAGGTTTAATTCATGATTTTACATGTTATTTTGATGATGTGATCGCACAAGTAGGTCCATATGATGTTTTTGAGTTAGTATGCACACTTGGTTTGGAATTCCGAGGGCTCGGGTGAGTTTCGGGTAGGTCCCGGGATGTCTTAGGCTTAAAAATATCGATGTTGTAGGTTCAAAGAAGTGCAAACCTCTGAACCCGCAGTGCTGACCGCGGTAACTTTTGTGCTGTCCGCACTGGTGACTGTGCGGCCAAAGTCCATTTTGTGCGGTCCGCACATGTTCACTGGTCTGACTTCGGAAGCTCATAGAATTTGATCTACGAGGAATTTGGGGATGATAAACAAAAGTTGTAGATCATTGAATGTAGTTTTCAGAAATATATCATATTTGCACATCTGTAGAGAAAGTTATGGCCAAAATACTAAGGCATGTCACTGCAGAACATAGGAAGCCTGCGCGGCCGCGGTTGATTTTGTGCGGTCCGCACAGGGCATCTGAGGACAGTATATTTAGACGGGATTTTTAGTTATTTTTTTAGTTTTTAAGACCCCAAAAACATAAGAGGCGATTTTTCAAACAACCTTTCTTCTCCAAATCGATTGAAAGTCATTTTTAACTAGTTTTCTTCAATCATTAACATCCTTTAACATGATTTATACTTCAAATCAAAGATTTTCATGGGGAAATTGGGAGTTTTGGGTAGAACCTAGGTTATTCAAAAATTAGGAATTTGGACCTCAATTTGAGGTCCGATTTCAAAACAAATTATATAGTTGGGTTCGTGGGAAAATAGGTAATCGGGTTTTGGTTCGAACCTCGGGTTTTGACCATGTGGACCTAGGGGCAGTGAATTGTGTTCGTGGAATCGAGGTAAGTGTTTGGTCTAACCTTGGCTTGAGAGATTAGGAGTTGTGTCCTATTTACTATTTGCTTCTTTTTGAGTATGACGTATAAGCATGGTGACGAGTATCTATACGTTGGTGTCAAGCATGACCGTGAGTCTTATATTGTGATTTTCATGATTTCGATGTATTATTCATGCCTTGGTGAAGATTTTCTAATTGTTGTATAAAGTTTGTGGAAAGAATTGTAACCTATGAACATTAAGGAGCGTTGGCTCAAGTTGTATAGAGAAATTGTGAAAGTATAAGTGACAATTGAACTTTTAGAGCATTGGCTCGAGTTGTGAAGTGAATTGTGAAGTAAAATTGAGAAAAAGAAGAGATCATTATGTTGTCACCCTTTTCGGGCTATTGTTGATTTATTTGTTGTTCCTTTGTCGGGATTTAATTGTTTAATTGCTGTTCTCATGCCGAGATTTAATTGGTGACTTGTTGTTCCCTTGCCAGGATTTAATTGTTTAATTGTCGTTCCCTTGCCGGGATTTAATTGGTGACTTGTTACTTCCTTGCTGGGATTCTTATTGCAAATTTCCTTTATCCTTAGCCTATTGTTTTTTATTGTTGTTTGGGTGAGGAAGAGAGTTAAAGCACGAAGGTGATGCCATACATTGTTTGTTATTGTGAGTGTCACACCTCCTATTTACCTACTGCACCCCATGGAGGGTGTAGTAAAGGGAGTTTTTCCAATTAAAGGACAATCGAAACGGGGTTCGTTATTAAGATTTGGAGTCGCCACTTGAGAGATTTATGGTGTCCCAAGTCACTGGTTTGAATCCCGAATTGAGGAAAAAATTGACTCCTTATTACAGTCTACGAATCAGAAATCCGGATAAGGAATTCTGTTAACCCGGGAGAAGGTGTTAGGCATTCCCGAGTTCCGTGGCTCTAGCACGGTCGCTTAACTGTTATATTCGGCTTAATTATCTGATTTTAGTACATGTTCAAACCTATGTGCATTTTTACCTTTTAACCGCTTTTGATTATTATTATTTTATAAGAATTGCAACGTC
>MU697522.1:3987-19579 GCA_026770625.1 Nicotiana glauca | reverse complement strand
CTGAAACTAACCCTGTGATTTACCCTACCCCTGGTTTTGCCCCTTATCAGCTATAACCAATTCTCCTAAAATTGGACTAATTAATCAATCCAACTAACCATGAAATTGAAACACATTATCAGCAAAAATCAAGGATTAATTAATCGAAACCAAACACAAAATTAAACTAAAAGATAAAAATCAAAATCAAAATCAAAACAGAATGCAGGCCATATCTGAAGGGTTCAGGATTTTAAAACTATTCCTAAGATTGAATAATAAATCATAAAGGATAAACTAAAATTAGTCAAACAGTTAATAATTTTAATTAACAACCAATTCATATTTTAACTAATCTATTTCCAGAAAGAAAGAAAAAGAGAAGAAGTAGAGGGAAATAAATATTAAAAACAACAGAAAAATAAAATCGAACTTACCTCAAAACTAAATGGACAGTGTTCTTGACTTAAACTCGATGATTCCCAGATTTGTGGCTGGAATAAACTTCAATTGTGTGATTAGAAAGATGAGCGGGGATTCGTAAAGATAAGGAGCGGGGATTCGGAAAGAGGAGGGCGAGGGGGACCTGGGGTGTAAATTTTGTGGCCATCGGAGGTGATGCCACCGGACACGGCGGAGGGACTGACAGTTTTTTGGACATTCGAAGGACTGGGCTAGGATTCGAGCGAAGCTGAAGGTGGCATGGAGATGGGGAGGTTGAGGTGAAGAGGTGGTGTAAATTTGGGGGTCATTGGGCCACCGGAACCACCGTGAGGCAATTTCCGGTGGGTGGTTGACGGTGGAGTTACTTGGGGTTGTCTCTGAGCGTTAGAGACGACGACGGGGGGGTTGGCTTGGGGGGTGTGGGGTGTGAGTTGGGAATATACACTGGGATGGAAATTTGATCCAGGCCGTTCGATCAAACGAGATCAACGGCTTGGATCATTCACTTAAATTGGAACGGGGTCATATTGTTCTTGGTAGGGGATTGGGTCAGTCCAAGGGAGACGGGTCGGGTGGTGAGAATTTCACTGGACCGTTCGATAAAAAATGATTCAACGATTGACATTGATCGACTTGAAACGTTGTCATTTCATTGAGGCTGGAGACGGACTGAACCATTCGATCTAATGAGATCGGCGGTTCAGATCAAATGTGACCAAAACGACGTCGTTTGGTTTGATCGAAAAGCTTGACCGGATGGGACGTTGATTGGGCCTGGGCTGGGTATTTTTGTGCAAATTTGGCCTGGATTAGGGAGTTAATTCCTGATTCTGGCCCAATTTGATTTTCTTTTAATTATTTCCTTCTTTTATTTTCTAGCTATTTCCAAAATTAATACTAATATCTCTTAAATTAAATTATAAATCCTAATCAACTTAAAATATTACTTTGTTCCAATTAATAATTATCATACACAATTAAATACCAATTTTAAAAGAGAAATCGCTCAATTTGACTTTAAACTCTAAAAAAAATGCGAAATACATATTTTTATGATTTTTTTTTCATTTTTATAAAACATTTAGTCATTAACTAGCTCAAAAATATCTATTAATTTGTAAAATACAATTACAACATATTTGGTATTTTTATTAATTTAAACACATAAACATGTACGGACACAGGCAAATGACGACATAAAATACTGTGGAAATTTACAAAAATGCACACAATAAAATCGACAATTCTTGTTTTGATTTCTTTGGGAGTAATTCGTGTGGGGCAAAAATCACATGCTCACAGCTGCCCCTCTTTGCCCGTAAACACGAAGAGTTTTCGTGCAAAGACAAAGTGAGCGGATACGAGCGATTTTTGCCCGTTTGAACACGGAGGTGAAGCATTTTTTACAATATTTGACCGAACCTTTGCTTCAAAAGGTCTCCTATATATCCTTGGCTAAAAAGGAATCAGGTCAATGTAGTACGGGAATTTTTGGTAGCTGGGACTACCACGAAGCTGTTGTGTTTACTATTGTTGTTGTTGTTGCTACTTGCTGACTCCTTATTACACCATGCTAAAAGTAAAATAAAGAAGCTAAGCTAAGATATGGCTTATGAATTACAAAGACTTGTTCTCCAACTTGCTCCGCGACCTTTGTTGTCTTGTCATCTTGTGTTTCCTCACAATAATTATTTTGTTATTGTCTTGCACCGACTTCTTGATTTAAACAGTATCTCTCCGCTCTTCAGCCGAGTATCCTATTGTTGATCCTTTGAATGTCTTCATTTGATTATCGTTTTCTTCCTCTGTTCTCCAGGTGGGCTCCTGACTTCAATCTTCAACTTAAAATGTATTCCTCTGTTATACGGGCGGGCTCCCGACTTTAACCTTCAATTTGAAATGTATTCCTCTGTTCTACGGGTGGGCTCCCGACTTCAATCTTCAATTTGAAATGTATTCCTCTGTTATACGGGCGGGCTCCCGACTTCAATCTTCAACTTAAGATGTATTCCTTTGTTATACGGGCGGGCTCCCAACTTCAATATTCAACTTAAAATGTATTCCTCTGTTATACGGGCGGGCTTCCGACTTCAAACTTCCTGCCTCCTGAACCATTTTCCTTCTATCTTGAATTATCTATCTTCAGAACTACTTTTCTCAAAACCTGTGTTGTCTTATGAAAACTGCAAGGGATAACCCCGCTGGCGGGAATTATCTTCCTCTATTAAGACTTGTTATTTTCCTTCTTTCAACCTCTGGGGATAACATTGGTTCAAAGACCACTTCCCTTAAAACTTGTGTCATCTTGCTTCTTCTAAGACTACTTCTCTCAGAGCTTGTAGTGTCCTTCTCTGAAATTGCTTTCTCCAAAACTTGTTGTCTCGCTTTCCATTAAAAATGGAATTTCTTTCCTCGTTCCCCCCGATGGGTACCCGATTTCAAGAAAATTTTCAAACATGGAAGAAAATTTTCTGCCCCAATTTGATAACCTTCCTTGTGGCATGTCTTTTCGCCATCAATAACATGTCCCTTACCTGCTTCAAATCAAAGAAAACTTTGTAAGTTTAAAATGTGGTGAGTGGTCGTGCCACTCCTGCTGGGGATGGGTTTTTTTTTCCTTTCCCTCTTTTCCATGATCCACGTTGTCCGACCATCTTGAAACTTGGTCGATAATCTGCCGGGGATGCTCCTGCTTCTTGGCGATTTTTTATTCACCAACTTCTCAACTGTTGTTTTCCACTTTTACTCCAAATTCTCCTGAAATCTTAGACCAATCCATCATTTGGTCTTACAACGACATCTTTCTCGTCCCAACCATTCTATCAGCATTTACTGGGGATGATGTTATTTGTTGGGGATGATATTCCTGCTGGTCTTACAACGACATCTTTCTTGTTGCATTACGCTTATCCTCGGCCAGTCCTATCCAGATTTCACTTTGCACCATATTGGAAACTGGTAGTAGGCTCTGAAAATCCTTCTTAAAAATAAACTACCGTTGAAAAATCTCCAAACAAAAGAAATAAGAAATGATGACTTCAGGAGATAGAAAAAGAAAAGTCTTTCTGAATAACTGGGGAGAAGAAAAAGGAAAAGAACTCATCTGAACGGTATAACCGATCCCAATGATCATGTCGTGCATTCTGGATTGACCAACCCAGTCTATTTATATCAATCAAATTTTTCTGATGGCCTTACCTTGCATTTCAAAAGGCCCTATAACCCAACTCTTTCGTCGAATCAACATCTTTGTTCTGCTTGATGCCTCGACGAGTCCTTTCTGTTAACCTTATCCCGTTCATCCCCTTTTTAACTCCTTGTCACCTCATAGTGCCCTTCGAGGGGTTTTCACTAATAAGACTCTCTCATTTCTCTCAACTCCCATCGCCTTATGGTTCCTGTGAAGGTTTTCACCGATAAGATTATCTCAATTTACTTTTCAGCTGGGGATTTGAGTGTTACCGATAAGACTCTATGCTGAGGATTCTTTTGGCTATCAATTCTCTTCAGCTTATGATCCTCTTTCTGCTGGGGATCAGAGTGTTATTCCCGACTTCCATTCGCTTGACTTGGTACTTATCGGATATTGATCGGGAGGTCTTTTTGGACATCAGTTGGGGATTGAAATTCTTGGTATATCGGCTTAAAAGAAAAAGGGTATCAAGAATTTTAAAATAACTTTGATGGGTAAAATGTTACAACTCTTGGAATCAAATTTCTTACCCGAAATTTAAAACATAACTTCTGCCCCAGTTTTCTTGCTTGGGGATTTTTTGACTTTTATTACACTATGACCGAGCTGTGAGGCACCTACGTATCCTCTTTGAGCAATCAGGTCGAATGTAGTTCATAGGTCCTTTGTATTCTTGTGAATTTTCTTTTGTTATATTTTCTTTTCTCTCTTTTATGATCATTTCATTACTGATTCCAAAAGAGGGGTATGAAAGAATAAATAAGGCTCAAAAGGGGAATCAAGGATTAAAATGTTTGGATAGAAGAACAAATTGCCTCAGTCATTTCATTCTCCGATACAATGCCAAGTACAAACAAACAGAAATAATTACAACCAAAAGAAATCATACATAATATCTCTTGACTACGTCAGAATTGATAGCCATGTCTATACATCTTCCTGCTATATCTATCAGACATAAAGTGCCATTGGACAACACTCTGGTCACAATGAATCGTCCTTGCCAATTTGGGGCAAACTTTCCCTTTGCTTCGGCCTGATGTGGAAGGATCGATTTCAACAATTGTTGCCCCACTTCGAATTTCCTGGGACGTACCTTCTTATTGTATGCTATTTCCATCCTTTTTTGATACAGTTGGCCATGACACACTGCTACCAATCTCTTTTCATCAATCAAACTCAACTGCTCCAATCAGGATTTGACCCATTCATCATCATCAATCTCAACCTCAGCGACAATCCGGAGAGACAGAATTTCAATCTCTGCCGGTATCACTGCTTCGGTCCCATATACCAACAAATAAGGAGTTGCACCTACTGAAGTACGAACAGTAGTGCGATAACCCAACAATGCAAATGCTAACTTTCATGCCATTGTCTGGACCCTTCTACCATTTTCCTCAATATCTTCTTTATATTCTTATTGGCTGCCTCAACCGCTCCATTCGCCTTAGGACGATACGGGGTAGAATTACAGTGTGTAATCTTGAACTGTTGACATACTTCTTTCATCAAACTGCTGTTAAGATTAGCACCATTATCCGTGATGATCACCTTTGGGATCCCAAATCTACAGATGATATGGGAATGAACGAAATCCACCACTGCTTTCTTGGTTACTGACTTGAAAGTTTTAGCCTCAACCCACTTGGTAAAATAATCAATGGTCACCAGAATGAATCTATGACCGTTGGAAGCTGCCAGCTTGATAGGTCCAATGACATCCATGCCCCATGCAACAAAAGGCCATGGTGCTGACATTATGTGTAATTCTATTGGCGGAGAATGAATCAGATCTCCGTGTATCTGGCATTGATGGCATTTACGCGCAAAACTGATACAATCTCACTCCATAGTGAGCCAATAATATCCTGCTCGAAGAATATTCTTAGCCAATACATATCCGCTCATATGTGGCCCACAAACTCCACAATGCACCTCTGTCATAACTGTCGTAGCTTGACTAGCATCTATGCATCTCAGCAATCCCAAGTCCGGCGTTCTTTTGTACAACACTCCTCCATTGAGGAAAAACTCATTTGCCAATCGCCGAATGGCTCTCTTTTGATCTCCGGTGGCCTGCTCCGGGTATATACCCATCCTGAGGTATTCCTTGACATCATAAAACCATGGTTCGCCATCCAGTTCCTCCTCTATCATGTTGCAATAGGCATGCTGATCACGAACCTGAATGTGCAACAGATCAACATAAATTTTATCCGGATGGTGCAACATCGATGCTAAGGTGGCCAAAGCATTGGTAACCTCATTATGAACTTTCGGGATGTGCCTGAACTCCACTGATCGAAACCGTTGACATATATCGTGCAAGCATTGTCGATATGGTATGAGCTTCAAATCTCGTGTTTCCCATTCACCTTGAATCTGATGCACCAGGAGGTCCGAGTCTCCCAAGACCAAAACATCCTGGACATCCATATCCGCAGCTAACCGTAAACCCAAAATGTATGCCTCATACTCAGCCATATTGTTGGTGCAATAGAACCGTAGCTGAGCCGTAATAGGATAATGATGCCCTGTTTCGGAAATAAGTATCGCTCCTATTCTAACTCCCTTCTCATTTGCAGCTCCATCAAAGAAAAGCTTCCATCCTGGTTCCTCAGTCAACTCCAACTCGTCGACATGCATCGCTTCTTCATCAGGAAAATACGTCCTCAATGGCTTATATTCTTCATCGACCGGATTCTCGGCCAAGTGATCCGCCAACGCCTGTCCTTTCATCGCAGTTCGAGTCATGAAGATAATGTCGAACTCCGTAAGAAAAATATGCCACTTCGCCAACCTCCATGTGGGCATAGGCTTCTGGAAAATATACTTCAATGGGTCCAGACGAAATATGAGGTAAGTAGTATAAGATAACAAATAATTCTTCAACTTCTGTGCCACCCAAGTTAGGGCGCAACATGTCTTCTCAAGTTGAGTGTACTTAACCTCATAAACCATAAACTTCTTGCTGAGGTAATAGATGGCCTGCTCCTTCCTGCATGTGATGTCGTGTTGCCCCAGTACACAACCAAATGAATTCTCCAAGACTGTTAGATAAAGAATCAACGGCCTCCCTAGATCGGGTGGAACCGGCACAGGCGGATTTGATAAGTACCCTTTAATCTGGTCAAATGCCTCGTGACACTCTTCCGTCCATTCTATTGCAGCATCTTTCTTTAGTAACCGAAAAATGGGTTCACAAGTCGCGGTGAGTTGAGCGATAAACCTACTGATATAATTTAACCTTCCCAACAAACTCATCACCTCGGTTTTGTTCTTTGGAAGTGGCAACTCTTGAATGGATTTGATCTTCGACGGGTCTAACTCAATGCCTCGCCTACTGACTATGAATCCTAAAAGCTTTCCAGATGGAACACCAAATGCACATTTAGCAGGGTTGAGCTTAATATCGTACCTTCGAAGTCTTTGAAAAAACTTCCTTAGGTCTCATACGTGATCTGCCTGATGCTAGGATTTTATAATCACATCATCCACATATACTTCAATCTCTTTGTGTATCATATCATGAAACACAGTAGTCATTTCCCTCATGTATGTTGCTCCAGCATTCTTCAAACCGAATGCCATTACCCGATAGCAATAAGTTCCCTATGGCGTAATGAAGGCCGTCTTCTCTGCATCTTCCTCATCCATCAGAATCTGATGATACCCAGCATAGCAGTCCACGAAAGACCCGATCTCACGTTTGGCACAATTGTTAATCAAGATATGGATATTGGGTAACGGGAGGGCATGCCGGATCAGTGGGCAATTTGTGAACCACTAAATCGGTGCTCAAACCCGGCATGTCGTCATATGACCATGCAAAAACATCTTTGAACGCAACAAGTGCTTTGATTAATTCTTCCCTGATGTTTGGTTCAATGTGGATGCTTATTTTAGTTTCCCGAATGTCATCCGCATCTCCTGGATTGATGGCTTCCGTGTCATTTAAGTTGGGCTTGGGTTTCTCTTCAAATTGGCTTAATTCTCTGTTAATTTCTTCGAAGGCTTCATCCTCATCGTATTCCGACTCTTCATCATATTCTACCTCTTGCACTATTAGTTCGGAATCAGATTGATTTTTTAGACTAGGTTGAGGATCCGTCGTGCATGCCAAGTCATTAGGACCAGTATAAAGAGAAATGTTCAGAAAAGAAAAGAAGAAAACAAAATTAAAATAAAATAAGGAGTAAAGAAGAAACTTTCATTGATTGAAGTACGAGGTAACAAGGTTTCACACTTTTGACGAGTACAAAATAAAAGAAAACTGGATTGCAAACCTGGAATAATCCAGCTAAACATGAAGGAAAATCAAAGCCTACTACCAAGACTCCCTCCGCATGGGCAGAGGAGTAACCATCCAATTGTTGATCTTGGCCTTAGGCCCCACAAACTGCACATCCGCCTTACTGGATCCTTCCCCAGCTTCTACCATGTTGACTTCAGCAAATAATCTTTTAAAAACTTCATCTAAATCTCCATTTATACCAATCAGTGGCCCTGTAACCTTGGACAGCAATTGCTTTTTGATGCTCGGCCTGACAAAAGATCGAGACAGCCGTGGGATTGGCTTGGCAAGGACCCATGCCCTTTTCTTCATCTTCTTGGCCGGTCGCACATCCGCCGCTGTGGGCTTGAACACCAGCCCAAATGTATCCAGATTCTTGGGCAAAGAAACCGGTTGAACAATACCCTGAAGATCTACCCCCAAACCTTTGCCAGGCACAAACCCGTTCTTCAACATCTCCGAGGCCACCATGACAGTTGCAGCTGCTATTCTGGGAAGTGGGATGTTTTCATCCTCAGGAACTTTGTCCACTGAAACCATATCGAAAACTTGGTAAACCCACGGTCCCTTGTCATCATCAGTCTCTATGAAGCGTATGATGGCATCACTTACGGCGCATATGTTGTCTTCCCCATGCACTACGATCTCTTGTCTATCCCACTCGAACTTGACCATCTGATGTAGTGTAGAAGGCACTGCTTTGGCAGCGTGAATCCATGGTTGCCCCAAACGAAGATTATATGACACTGCGACGTCTAACACCTGAAACTCCATGGTGAACTCGACTGGTCCAATTGTCAATTCAAGTATAATGTCACCCACTGTGTCTGTACCACCACCATCAAACCCTCGAACGCAGATGTTGTTCTTATGAATTTGGTCATTATCAACCTTCAGTTTGTTCAAGGTGGACAACGGACAAATATTGGCACTCGACATATTATCAATCAGTACTCGAGTGACTACCGAATCTTCACACTTCATGTTCAAATAGAGATCCCTATTACGCTCTGTACCTTCCACGGGCAATTCATCGTCGAAAAATGTCACCCGGTTCTCCTCAAAAATCTTGTTTGCTATTTGCTCCAGATGGTTCACAGAGATCTTATCCGGCACATGGGCTTCGTTCAGAATTTTCATCAACGCCCGACGGTGCTCGTCTGAATGGATCAGTAATGATAGCAATGAGATTTGTGCCGGGGTTTTCCTCAGCTGCTCCACAATGGAGTAATCTTGTGCCTTCATCTTCTTCAAAAACTCCTCCTCCGCCTCCTCCTCCGTTACTGGCTTCTTTACTGCCGCTGGATTGGCCCTTCTCAATTCTGCGGGAGCAAAACACCTTCCCAAACGAGTTAGACCTTGGGTTTCACACACTTCTTCCATAACCTCTTTCCCCTTATACATCACCGTCACTTGATTGTAGCTCCACGGCATGGCGTTTTCACTGATTATTGGCACCTGCATTACCGTTTTGATAACAACTGGTTTTATGTGAGCCCCTTTTACCACCACGGGTGTGCTTGGTACCCCCTGAATCACTACCTTGACTGGATCAGCTTTCTTTGCAGCAATAGACGACCCTTTCGCCATCACCACAACCGGCTTGGTGTCTACACTTTCCAGCTGCACCACTGCCTTCTCTTTGGTCTTATTTTCTTCGGGACTAGCTTCACTAGACCGGATTATCATCACTGTTTGCGAGGGCTTCTTAAACTCTCCTCCCTTGTGCACTAGTTCGATCATGTGGGTCTCATGGTGCGTTGGCAGCGGATTTTGATTGATGTTTGGTGCTTCTGGAGCCTGAACCTCGATCCTGTTGGTATCAATAAGGTCTTGCACTGCAGTCTTCAACTTCCAGCATTTCTCAGTATCATGTCCGGGGGTCCCTGAACAATATTCACACCTTACTGACTGGTCCAGATTTTTAGGGAGGGGATCTGGCATTTTGGGCTCAATAGGATTCAATAGGCCTAACTGCCTCAATTTGTGGAAAAGAGTAGTATAGGATTCTCCCAGCGGAGTAAATGTTCTTTGCTTATGCATCCTTTCATTCCTGAAAGCTTGATTCCCACGAAAACCCGACCCTGGAGGATTTTTGTAGGCCCTTGGGGGTGGATATGTGTTTTGTGGGGGTGGGTATGAATTTTGGGGAGCCGGTGCACGCCATTGCTGGTGAACCGGAGGTTGGGTATATGTTTGGGCGTGATGGACGAAAAAACGTGGCTCTGGGTAGTAGGGTTGTGGAGAGCTATATGGGGTGTATGGGTAACTCGGGCGGTGGGGTCTGGGTTGGTAGTAGGGTGAAGGACCTCTAGATCTGGACCAAGTGCCTGCTTCGACTGTTGCAACTTCTTCTTTCTGCTTTTTCCCGAGCACACCTCCCGTGTCGCTCTGGATAGCTTGAGTGGTGGCTTTGATTGCCGAGTAACTCATTATTTTATTAGACTTGAGTCCCTCTTCGATCATACCGCCCATTTTCACAACCTCATTAAACGATTTGCCCATCGTTGTCACCAAGTGACCAAAGTAAGTTGGCTCCAAAGCTTGCAGAAAGTAATCGACCACCTCTCCTTCCTTCATTAGGGGATCGACCCTTGCATCTTGTTCTCTCCAGCGGAACCCGTATTCCCTGAAACTCTCCCCAAGCTTCTTCTTCAACTTTATCAGTGACAAACGATCTGGAATGATTTGCAGATTGTACTGGAAGTGGCCGGCAAATGCTTGTGCCAAGTCATCCCAGGTGTACCATCTACCATGGTCTTGGCATGTGTACCACTCCAATGCAGACCCGCTCAAACTCTAGTTGAAGTACGCCATCAGCAACTCATCTTTTCCGCCCGCCCCTCTCATCTTACTGCAAAATCCTTGCAAATATGCCAATAGATCACCATGCCCATCATACAGATTGAACTTAGGCATCTTGAACCCGGTTGGCAACTGAACAACTGGAAACAGGCATAAATCCTTATATGCCACACTGACTTGGCCACCCAGACCCTACATATTTCGGAAAGATTGCTCTAGGCTCTTTACTTTCCGAACCATTTCTGCCTGCTCTGGATTCTTGTTCTATTTTTCAGGTGCTTCCGGGTTGTCAAGCTGAAGCTGGGAACGGGTAAGGTTCAGATGCTTTGAAGGTGGGTTCAGGAGGATAATACTGATGATCCTGAGTTTGAAACACAGACTCGCTGGAAGACCTGTGAAGTGTGACCAGCGGCGGTGCCACAAAAACAAGGGTAATTGGTGGTGGAGGGTATGGGTTTGTTTTTGGCATTTGGGGTGCCCGGGAGGCGGTTTTCTGGTGCTGTTGATATGTAGGAAAGTTGAGTGATGAATCCGAAACAAGCCGTTCCGGAGATTAGGCGGGTGTCGGGAGAAAAGTGGGGTTAGCAGGATAGGGTGGTGCTGGCTGACCGCTTGTCCAAGCTTGGTACATCTCGGCCATCAACTGTTTCAATTTTTACACATCATCTTTCATTGCTTATACGTCTACCTCTTCTACCTCAATGTTTCCTTCTTTATCAGGGCTAGACATTATTTCCAGTATCGGTCCCTTTGATCTTGTCTGATAGTGGTGTTGTGCCAGTACGCTCTAAGTAAACTAACTGATTGAGATTTCTGGAATATCAACAAACTTGTTAGTTTTCAGAGTTTAACAAACAGGCAATCGCACGTTGAGATGCAATGCACCTAGGTAGTTTAACCATTTCTATCATGACATTCGCTTCTATTGCATACGTCATTCCGGCTTTTAATAGTTGTGCCCCTCTTTCGGCGCCTCTCAAATTTCTTTTATTCTCATTTTCCTTCTTTTTCTTTTCCTTATTTTAAGGTGGTCAAATCTTATGTGTATTGCCTACATATCATGACCCCGCATGAATCAGACCGAGCATAGTTCTGGCCATGTGAAGTATGTGGTAAAATATTTTCCACACAAACAACTGCTCTTATTAAGCCACTTGAACAAAGTTTACAAACTTTAAGGAAGAACAAAACAAAACTTAAAGAACTGACTGACAGAATTACCAAATTTAAAAAGATAAAAAATACATTAATGCTTTAAATTTTCCTGGGGCCCGTGAGGCATCATTCGGCCTTGCCGCGGGCCTTGATACGAGATCCCTTTGCAACCCTTTCAATTCTTCCATGATCTGGCGAACATAAATTATTATCGCAGCAAAGAAGGTGGTACGGGTCATATCCTCACATGCTAGGCACTTCCTGGTGATATAGTACCTGATATCTTCGATTCTTGCCCTGATCCCGTCTTTTTCCCGAAGCAACCGCTCTATCTGCTGGTTCCGTGTCCCCAGCATTTGAGAGTTATGGAGGAGTTGATCTTGAAACTCATTCATTTGTTCCTCCATCCGCGTCATTAGGTCATAACATCGTTTCCTCTCTGTTCTGAAATCTCTAGCTTGTCTGAATACCCGTTCTTCGAGGGTGGATATTATTTCTCTCAAGATAACGATGCTCCCCTCGTAGTCCTTCTTTATTTGCCGCACCCGCTGTGCTCGCTCCTCTGTGCCTCTTGCCCATCTGGCTTGGATCCTTGCTAGTCTAGTTTCAGATTTCTCTAAGTTCTTTTGGCATTCACGGGCTTTCCTCTTTAGTTCATTTATGATTTTTTGGTCAACCCGGCTTCTTTTTGGCTTTCTGACAGTTGTTTTTAACTTCAGATTTTGATCTTTGAGAGCCTTAATCTTTTGAGTCAATTTCCTTTTTTCCCCCTCGTCGGCAGCGGCTTGCACACTATTTTCAAATTGCAGGTCCTTAACCTGTTGTTCCAGCTTGCCTATTTTTGCCCTGTAGCTTTCTTCTTTCGCCAACCAACCCCATTGTTCTTGTGAGTCATTAGTAAACTGCTGGACATGGACTCTTTTAGCAGACCTTTGAGAAGTATGAAATCTTTTCCCAAACCAGACATAATACTTCGGGTCCACCTCACCTTTAGCCAGATCTCGGACCATAGTTCTAGGATTGAGAAATCTGCATTCATTCCATAGCTTTCGAATTTTATCCTTCGAAAATGCGGCTCTTGGTCCCAACTCAATGACTTGCTTACTCAGGTCTTCATCATTAAGGACTACTTGAAACCTTCCCAGTTGGCCCAATACTCGATGAGGAGCATACGGCTGGATACTCCGAATGCCCATTAGAAGAATATGACACTCTCCAGCCGACATGTATATTACTTTAGTGACGGGTAGCCACCCAAATGACCATTCAATTTGATCGGCAGTCAAGGACCTCAATTGTATAAGCCAAGCTTTGGTATCCTCAGGAAATGCAACACCCTCTACTTGTTTCTCAAACTCTTTGATACAGCTCAAACCGGTCAAACCGTAATGCATATACCCTACTCGGTGGCAAAGGTGTTCTTGCATCCATAATTGAAGTAGCAGGTTGCAACCTTGGAAAAAATTTCCTCCTTCCCGGCATATGGTCAAGGCTCGGTAGATTTCTGACAAGATCAAGGGAACCACAGTTCTGTCATCCCTTTTAATTGCAACATCGACCATCCCTACAAGGCCTATTTCTATCTTCTTATCTTTTCGTGGGCAGACCACGACTCCCAGGAATGCTACTACGAACGCTAAAGTTTGCCTTGCTTCCCATTTGTTTCTATTTCCAGCATGGGTCAGCCCAAGATCTAGCTCTTCGAAACCCCGAGGATTACCATATCGTTGATACAGGAACATGAGAGTACAACATCCTCCAGACAAATCCTTATTCTGAACATTCCGGCTAATATTTAATAGATCCAAAAATCGGTGTGGAGATACCGGTCTTGGTGACAAAAGATATTGACCCCTCAAGCTTCCATTCAAACCTGCGTAACCCATGATTTCCTCCAGCGTGGGTGTGAGTTCAAAGTCACAAAAGCGAAATACATTGCGAGTCGGGTCCCAAAAAGGTATTAAGGCTTCGATGATATCCGATTTTGGCTTGACAAATCGACGAGACCTCCCAAGATTCTTACCACTGTTTCTTTGCTACCTTTTTCCAGATCATTCCACCACATGTGGAGCTGCAGGGGGGCCTCATTGAAGACTGTGAAAGGTTCAGTTTTATTTGTGCTCATCCTGCACATTTATTAAGGTGATTGAGCAAAAAGTAAAATCTGTTTGACTCCAAAGAAAACTGACTATTTTCTTTCTTTTTTTTCAAATTAAAAAGAAAGACCCGGTTTTCTCGAACACGGCCTTTCAGCACCTCGGGGACGAAGATTTTAAGGCTGTGTGGGCTAACCGGTCAAAAAGCCTTAAAATGACCAAGGGTGGTTGTTTATGCAAAGTCAGCCTTCCGGCGTCCCTTTCGGGAACATTCGTCTATTTTTGATAAAAATGGCATCACCCGACTTATTTATGATGACAAATTAAAATTTGATATTTTTTTTTTGGCTATTTTTGCAAAAAAGGGCGTTGGACCCGATGAGGGTTGCCTACGTATCTCACATCCTGTGAGAATCAAACCGGCATAGTTCGGGCAAATAAAAAAAACTATATTTGAAAATAAAACAGTTTTTTTTTCAAATCATTGGCAAATAAAACGAATTATTTTTTTCATTTTAAAACACAAACTATTTTTTGAAAACCAAATCACATTTTTTCCTTTATTGGCAAATGAAGCACAATACTTTTTGAAAATATTTTTTTTTCAGTGGAAAATAAAACAAAATATTTTGAAAAATAAAACTCTTTTCTCCTTTTTTTTCATTTTTTCTAAAAATCCGGTATAGTCTCGGCACTACTTGGACATTGATATTTTCAAAACTAGTGATTAACTCTCTTAACCCTCTACACTGCTATTTTTCCTCCTTTTTTTTTTCATTTACCCCAATATTTAAAAGCCGGTCAGCATGCAAGTCCGAAGCAGATAAATGCACAGGTAGCAAGTAAGATGCATCAGGATGGTCTTTTTCGTTTCAGGTACACTTGTCCTAGACAGACCCAACCCCTGTGTTGAGCCTCCAAAGTCAAATGCACATGATGAAAACAATCGTTCCTACTAGGGATCCGGCATGAGGCTTTGTTATTCTGGGTTTAAAACCTGGGTTTATTGTTCTAGACCTGGTTTACCTGAGCGGACAACTCGAACCGGGGGGGAGCGTACCGGGGATACAGAAGCTCCGCCGGCTTAGCAACTTATCCGAACCTCGTTCTAGATGGGAAAAGACTCTAAACAGAAGAGAAGTCACACGAAGTGCACCCTTCTCCATGATGTAGAAGACTCAGAGAAAGTAGGGATTCGTAACAATTTATATACAATTCACAAAATATCAAAGCAGTAGAAACAACATTTGCACATTAGTCCCGAACATGTAAGAAAACCAGATAATATACAAGCCAAATACAACAAATATACCAAGCTCGAATTCTTGAACCCTGAACAAATGGTTCCGGCAGTGTTATCCCCAGCGGAGTCGCCAGAGCTGTCACACCTCCTATTTACCTACTGCACCCCGTGGAGGGTGTAGTAAGGGAGTTTTTCCAATTAAAGGACAATCGAAACGGGGTTTGTTATTAAGAGTTGGAGTCGCCACTTGAGAGATTTATGGTGTCCCAAGTCACCGGTTTGAATCCCGAATCGAGGAAAAAATTGACTCCTTATTACAGTCTACGAATCAGAAATCCGGATAAGGAATTGTGTTAACCCGGGAGAAGGTGTTAGGCATT